>MU628481.1:0-107411 GCA_025688805.1 Aspergillus egyptiacus | reverse complement strand
GAAAAAATGTCGAGTATATTCATTCATGCAGAGATATTTACAGGTGCCCATAGTATGGTATGTGCAGAAATTCATGAGGAAAGTCACAGATCGCTAACTCCACAAGCAAATGCGACCAGGGTATATGCAGGTAAAAAGATAGCAGATCAATCAACGACGCCGAACAACTCCCACTACTGTCAGTACTCCTTGTCCTATTTCAACCCTCCAGCCTTCCCGCGCAAGCATCTTTGCAACGGCCGGCCCGATACGTGAAGTGCCATCGTGACTATGTCGTCCAAGACCGGTGATAATGCGAAAGCCATTTCGAGCAGCCTCCCCATCGTTTCCCCTCATAAACTTGGAATCGCCCAGCGAGTCCCACCACTGAGACACGCGCAAGTTTGTGATGCGGACCGCATCCTGTACCGAGACTCCGTGCAGATCGAGGCTGTTCCACGTTGATTGTGAATCCACAAGGGCATCAGCTGCTGCAGCGGCCTCCCTCTTCGCCCGTTCGAGATGGTCGCGGCCAATAGCAGAATAGTAGGCGGCAGCACCTCCCATCAGCCGGTCCGATTTGCCGCGTTTATATGCTGCGGAGGCCTTCGTGAGTGCTTCGGCACCAGCGGCGTAATGGTATCCTGCTGAAGTGGTCACCTGTTCGTAGTCGCGAGGATATCCAGGTTCAACTGCCCGCCGTTTGGGCACTTCTTCCTCAACATCAAGTGGAGGGGGCGAGGTTGTGATCTTGATCAGTTCTGATACGGTCGGAGGCGCCGGGCTCACCATCAATTCGGCTGCTAGCTCATGGGCAGCCGAGATTGAGTTTCTTGTAATCGTCAGTAAGCCGGCGAGAAGTTGGGGAGTGGTCGTTGGAAACTCCTGCATCAGTTCGGCAACTTGTGCGGCCATAACCGGGTCTTTATTGATGGCGTTTTCATCCTTTGGTGCATTAGCGTCTGCAAGGGAATGAATAGTTGCAGACAAGGAGGCTCCGTTTGCATGGTAAGTCGAGGTGACGGTTTCTTTTCTGAGGATAGGAAAGGTCCGAGCACAAATAAACTCGACGTCTTTCTGCGCAGCATCCCACTTGTTGATAGTGCTGCTCGACTCTGGCAAGGCAGGCTCATACTCAGGACTTCTTGGCGATACCACATTTCGCTTGTTCTTACCCTTGCGTCTGCGGCTTTTCTTTCGGCCAGCTTCGCCATTTTCGAAACCATCTACACCTTTGGGTAGGCTAACTTTCGTTCCATCTTCCATAGCAGGCTGCTTGTCAAAGAATGCGAAGTTGAGTAGAATATCCATAGACCGATCAATGTCACCGTCGCACTTCCTAAGCGTGTGTTCAATCGTGAAGCGCTCAGTGGTCGGAAACATCTCGCTCAGATAGAAAATCTTGTCCCCCTCCGAGGCTCCGGCGGAAGAGAGTGTCCCGTCCGGGCCCACGATATATGACACATGGGAGGAACATGTTGAGCGGCCTCTATCACTCAAGCCAAGAGACGAAAACTCGCTTGTGAGGTCAGTGCCTGGCGAAAGGTTGGTATCAGCCTGGGAGAGACTTGGGTCCGAACCCAAGCCATTGCTGGAGTTCAACCCGCTTGTTCCTGAAGGGTCGAAAGGCAGGTCCTCTTGTTCCCACGCAGACAGTCTCAGCGCGTCAAGAGTATCGCAAAGTTGTTGGAGCTGCGCCGAGTCCGTCAAATCATAGTCGGAGACAATCGCATTGAACAATGCGGAGTCAAGGGGAGGACAGTAACTTTTCTCCAAGTCCTATAACATTGACGGAGTCAAGTCAGACGGTATCCAGTCGGAGCGATGAGCCTCAACTTCTTTCGAGCCTCCAAAGTGAATGAAAGGGTGACTGACTTTCAACGTGCCATCATTGGTTTCAACCATAGTCTGAATCGCTCACTCGTTGGCGGAAGAAATATGCGAGCCTTTTTGTGCATGCCTTTCAAAGATAAAATGTGGTCTTTGCTTGTTTGGAGAGAGATGATTGTATCGTGCTCGTGTCTTAGGTGAGTTGCGTTGTCGATTCAAAGTGGGGGAGACGAGGAGAAAAAGCGAGGCCGTTGGAAATGCTTTCGGATGACATAATTTACATCTTTACACGAGGCTTACGGAGTCCAGCATAATAATATCTCTTCTTCTCCCACGTTCATGCTCTTTGATTGCTAGAACTTCCCTATTTGACACGTGCAATGGATGTACTTAGTCAGTTTTGTTTTATGAATTCCAGTTCATAAGCTTGTTCCAGTCTCCTGCTCGCGATGAAATCCGCATCCATTCCATTGCCCCCTCTCAAAAACAGAATCAGATAAAGTCAAATCCTCTCACTCACGGTAGCATGAACAATTCCTCTTCCGTGAGGACTATCTCAATGCGAGAATATTATTCCCAGAGGTCGCCGGGCGTAAGTTGATATGGGCGGATAGACGGCCTCGATGGACAGCGTGGGGAATAGAAAGTCCGCTCAAGACATATCAGAGCCTCCCATTTTAATGACACTCTCATCTTCCATGGACACTTGAAGTTGACCCTTGTCATCTTCTGTACCGAACGGCGACCAAGGAAGGTTTTCTCCTAGCTCGGAAAGGACGTCAAGAGGAGACTCTCCACAACCGCCGAGTCCGTGGAACGGGAACACCCGACGTTGAAGTGGACTCTCGTCGTCTTCTTCATCTTCTGCGTCGAACGGTGACAAAGGAATATTTTCGCCAATCTCAGAAAGGACATCAAGGGGGAACTCTTCTTCACAACGACCGGCTCCGTGGATTGGGAACAACCGAGGAAATCCGCTCTCAGTGGCCTCAGCAGAGCTCATTGGATAAGGAGAGCCGCTCGGAATGGGGAGCGTTGGTTCTGGTTCTGGCTCGAGGCCTTCGCCTGGGAAGGGGAAGGGCCATGGGATCAGCCCCTTCTTTTGCTGTGGACTATGGGTAGGGGCCGCAATGGCAGCGCCGAAGAGGCCGATAAAGATGGCAATTTCGAGCTTCATATTGAAGGATGGTGGTTGAAGTATTCTTGATGGAATTGAATGGAGAGGTCGGACTGTTGCTTTAAAGCCGAGGAACAGAATGATCAAGACCAATGCTCGAAGGAGAGGTAGGTACCTCTATGCTCACGGAGGGAGAAGGTTCGCCCTTTATACCTCAGCATACAGTCCCTTTCAGAGCACCTGCGGAAGTCATCCCATCCAGCTTGTTCCACTCAGAAAACGGAGCATGCGCAAAGCTCTGCAGCGATTTTAGCCACTGAACTTGTTCTTGGTGAAGCATTTGATCCATACCTTAGCAACTCAGCACGCCGATGTTGCCCTAAGCTGAGAGAATTGTTACGCTTGTTTAACAACGGAGTCGAGAGCAGAAAGATCATCGTTCGAGGCGTAGACTGACCTCGGAACCGGGTAACACTATGGGTACCAGATTCCTAGCCTCCTCCGACCATAGTTTGCTGCGGGTGTTAGCTGGAACTTCCCCGGCCTGTTTCTCTGAACTTTGGCAGGACCACTTCTTCCCAAATCACAGAAGTGGTGACGGTGACCCTGCTACCCGAGAAGGAGGGGATGTTCATGTTCCAGCACCGAAACTATGAGGTGAAATCAGCCCGTAGAGGAAGTACAGTTGTTCGACGATACAGTGATTTTGTATGGCTTCTTGATTGTCTGCACAAACTGCTCTAACAGAAAAGCTGCCACCCATCTGCGGTGTAAAGACCTGTAACCGCACTAGAAAAGGCACGATGCTTCTAGCCGACTTTCTTCCGATGGTTAGTCCTTCTCATTGAACGCTTACAACGCTATCGCACATCTCCATATGCTAAGATGCAGTCAACGGCGGTGCACTGGAATTAACGCAAGTATTTTGGTACATATGAGGGTGGCCATTGTGAAGTTTCGTTATTTGCCAGCCCTACCACTACCTTATCTGACTACATACCGACAGAAGCAACCCTGAATACTCATTTTCGATGCGCAAATGCCCATCTGACTATGGTGGAACTTGTCGACTACAAATTGATCTCGATTCGGCCGCCTTCCTTCGGCGTTTCGGCGGCTCGGTGTTTGATTATGATGAGCTCGGAAGAGCCTTGTATTCAATTGCACCGCAGCTCGTATGAGGACATTGTGCTCTGCTAGGTCTTGCTCCGAGACTCCATTCTTCAAGGGTATCCATCGACTTTGTTCCCCCGCGAAGGAGAAAACAATAGGTTGTTACTTCTACCCCAAAACACGTGGTTTCTCCCTAAACTACCCTGAAAGCGGCAGAGCGGTTCGGTCATCGTTCCATTCCTCGGGGTTCTCAGGCCAAGACTTTGAAACCGGGCTGAGTCTGATTGCATCCTCGAAGAAGCACAATAAGAACTGCATCGCACTCTCTTTGACTTGCACCAAGGTCGTCTGGGTCAGCAATGGAAGGGAGAGTCGTTTGACGTCGAGAAGTCGACATAGGTCTCGAGGTCTATAACTATCCACGCAACTGGAGGTATCGTTGAAACTTCTGCTCATACAATGAATTTAGTCCGCAGAAAACCACGGTCAGTATGCTAAGTCGACGGATATTTCTCGATAGGGCGCGTCACATCTGACCTATCCGACGTCTAAGGGAGCACATGAGACTTCCAGCCTGGACCACGAACCGTCAATAGCGCATCTGCAGGAACTGTCTAGTGTTTACTGGGTGCTGGTAGGATGTGCGCGAGCTGTATGCTCACCTAACAAGCCTCGCTCAGTCGAGGACGCCACTTGCATCCCCCGCTTCCAGATAAGATATATTCTCGGTAACTGAGGAAATAATTGCATTGGCGTGCATTATGGCTTGCGCATTGGATGTACCAGACGTCACATTGACTCAAATAGTTCCTCGAAAAACAAGACTTCAGGACAGACTTGGCAAGACGATATTGTATAGAGCGCGGCCCCCTCGCATCAACAGAAACTCAGAAGAAGAAAAAAGGCCATGCGGTGAAGAAGCTCCTATATAAAGACGCAAAGAGCATAGTCCCCCTTTGCAATTTGATATCTAATTAACCTTCTCAACCTATCTTCCCGTTCTTCTCTCTATCTCCTGCGAAGCTCCTGCGAAACTCCCCCAAATCCTCATTCTCCGTCGACCATTTACTACACTAACCCACCAAAGCCACCATGCATTTCACCTCAACTCTCACCGTCCTCACTGCTTTCGTAGTCTCTACCCTGGGTCCGTCATCCCCTATTTATATACCTACGCCCGCAGCCCCCTTATTCCCAAAACACCTAGGAGACCTTCCCACTAACAGCAACCCGAAATAAACAGCCCTAACCATAACGTCCCCCGCAACAACCAACCAGAAAGTCGACTTCAGCAAGCCCTTCACCATCCGCTGGGAGACCGTCCCGTACGTCTCTTTCTCTCACCCCCTATTAACTCCCAGCCAAGTCTACACTTCTCACTAACAGACACTGATATCTACCTAGTTCCGACCCGGAACAGTTCACCATCACCCTGGTCAACATGGACGGCCACAACGTCGACCGAGACCTCGCCAAGGACGTCGACTCCTCCGATGAAGAATACACCATTGAGCCTGTGGACGATGTTCCCATTGCGTATGTCTCTGTTTTTGCGTTCCTCCTGAGCATTTTCGTTCGCCTTGGTTCTTTACTTCTCCCCTCATCAACTTCCATTCCCGATATACATAAATAAAGTCAATCTTTCAAATCAATATGAATGCAAATGACTAACGAAAGGATATTCCCGTACAGAAACAATTACCAGATCAACTTCCGCTCCACGGTTCCCAACAACATGGGCATTCTGGCGCAATCGGCTAGGTTCAACGTCACCAAGGTTGCGGAGGTGGATAGGGGTGAGCTTTTCTTTCTTTCTTTTATATCTATATCTATATCTATATCTATCTATATATATATATATATATATATCTACTTGGCTATGTAACCGAGAGAAGGTGGAATGCTGATATTGAGAATGATCTAGACAACGCCACCACCACGACCACGACGACGACCACCACCGCGGCGACAACGACCGAAACCGACTCTGGCCCGACAGAAACGAATGAGGCGGCTGGGGTCTTTTCTGGGTATGGTGCTATGGCTCTTGTGATGGGATTGGCTGCTCTGGCTTTGTAGCCTTAATCTGAAGAGGGAGCTGGTAGGTATATAGGATGCTGCGGTAAGGTGCGCTGGAGCAAGGGGGGGGGGATAGATGGTAAGGTAAGATGGTCTTGATGCATGATGCATGCATTGACTGGACACTAGCTAGTAGTAGTGATAATGCGTGGAGTTACTGGAAGTCAAATCTGCAGAATCCAATATCATGGATACAGAGCTGTGCTTAGGGGCTAATTCTATAACTTGAAACTTGGACAAGGCGACACCATAGGTGTGATTCATTAGGCAGTTTGTCCTCGGTAGGTTCCATGTCTATCCAGTACAAAAATAATACAAGAATAGGAAATAAAGCATAAAGCGGTCCAGAGTTGACATCCAGAAGACAGAGCGGGAAAGTAGTTTTCGAAAAATGCCGCCGAAAGGAAAATCGACAAATAGCCTCACAGTCCATATGTAAAGAAAGAAGAAAAAATAAATAAAATAAAACAAATATATATAAGATATCAGAAGAGGCAACGAAAAGGGGTATTGGACAAGAAAAAGAAAGGTATGAGAAGAAAGGCTGCTCAGTGGACTACACTGAAAGCCAGGAATATTCGTGTGTAGAAAGGGAAAAGGAACCGTAGGGTATGCAACCCAAGAGAAACCAGGCAGATACTCGTCTACTTAAAAGATAGTAACATCAGGACGTCTAGCAACACTCAAAGACAGGTCATCGCCGGGGACATGAAAGATTCGTGACTGAAGTGGTAAAAAACCAAGGATTGTTTGTGGGTTTCCGAAAACACAAACGTGGAGGGAGTATGGAATGTTTGTTGTCTTTGAAAGAGTGGATCACACGTTAGGCTTCGACCTTTTTACGCCGGACAAAGAAACGGCGAGCGAAACTCGGTTCTTTCGGCGGCGGGGCCCGAGAGACTGGGGGGTCGGGGGGCCCCGTGTTCCGAAGGAAGTCAGCGAGCGCGCTCGTCTCTGTCTGCCTCTCTGAGACAGAGGGCATGCCAGACCGACCGCCACCAGCACGGCGTTCCGTGTTGACCGTGGCGGTATATCCGGAGCCCGTGGACTGCTGGTCCCACTGCATGCGTAGGGAGGTCCGCGAAGACTTCACCGAGGGAACCCTACCAGATGAGTTGTTGCGACTGAAGCGAGCCTTCATGGCGGAGGTGCTGCCCCCAGGGCCATCGGTTGAGGCTTTACTGGGAACAGATTTGGGAGCGAAGGATTTCGGTTGAGGTTCCGCTGCGGGAGGTGGCACATTGCGGAGAAAGTCTACCAAGCTCTCCACTTCTCGTTGCGGCTTTCCGTCCTCTAAAACTGCTTCAAGCTCCTCGTCGTCCCAGTCGGTAGCGTACGGATCAGGTACGTGGCGCTCCGTTGGCGTAGGACGAGAACCATCCTCGACCGTCATCTTGCCGGAACTCGACTCTGCACCCCGTAGCTTCTCGTCCTTCAACACTGCTTCAAGTTCCTCGTCGTCCCAGTCGGTAGCGTAAGGATCCGGCACGCGGCGCTGCGTTCGCTTAAGAGCAGTACCATCTCCGGCCGCCATCTTGCTAGAGTTTGAGTGTAGTCTCGAGGATGCTGTTTGAGTTGTTTTTATACTTGCTGAATCGAGAAGCCCGGTGCGGGAGCCGACAGATACTTCCGACTTGGTTGCTGTCGACTCACCTTGGGTGCTGGAGACGGACGGGGCGGACGGGTTACCTTGCTCGTAGGCGAGATCCTCCGAGTCCATTGTGGTGCGGAAAGGCGCGACAGTGCGTGGAATGCGTCGCGCTCCCACAGTTGGGGGGCCCTCACGGATGAAATCGATCAGATCAGACGTTGCTTCGCTCTTGGGAACTGCAGCAGACCGAGCTTGCAGCCTGGGGTCGCGAGTCGAGTGTGAGAGAGAAGTATCAGCCCGAGATGGCCTCTTCGATGGTTGTGTGGCATCAGAGAGCCTACGACCGGCTGATGAGTGTACAGTAGTGGCAGGACTGTTAGGTCCGGAATTCCCGATAGGCTGTGGATTGTCATGGCCTGATTCCATACTGGGCCTGGCCTCACGTGCTTGTACAGCCTTTCCCTTCTGTACGGGGTTCATGGGACCTGCCTGGATTGGTAGAGCCTGAGTGGGGGATGGTTTGGGAGAATCGGGTGTCCTAAACTTAAGTGACTTCGGTGATTTAGGCGACTTGGGCAAAGGTAGGCCCCTCAATGAAGCAGGAGATGCCTTGGGCTTCGACCAATTCGTGTCCTCTGGACCAGTGCTCTTCAGGAAGTCGGCCAATTCAGATGTTGGACCTTTCAACTTCGACGTATCAGGGAACTATCAGAGTATTAGTCACGCAAACAATATTCGAGAAAGAGTCGACACTTACGTCCATCTCTCTCACACTTCTGGGTGTAAGAGTATAGTGGAGCGTCTCTTCACTCCGAATCAATTCGTCCAAGCCTCTTGTATCGTCGTAAGAGTCTTCTGTCGCACCACGCGTTCGGCTCGACTCTGACGAGCTGCGGAGTCGCAAAGGAGCAGGCTCACTAGGCTTGGTAATGAGACCTTTCAGCTTGCTCGAGACCTGTGACGCTGCTGAACCGGCGGTGACTGGACGCTTCTCACGTTGGCTACTGAAGCTGTCCGACCTGCGGGGGTCCGCATGCGTAGTCGTATGGGGAGAGGATCTTGCGGAAGCTGGTTGGGCCGAGATACGCTGCACCGCGGCACGCTCTGTTCCTGAAGTTGAGACCGACGTCGCAGAGCGTTGGCTACCACTTGAAACGACCAAGGGAGCGGGGCGATGGTATGGGCGTGAATAGGTAGAAGTCGCACTATCGCCGGAGTTGGATGCTTTGTCTCGAAGGCTGTCCAGCGATGGGCGGACCTCCTGAACCGGGGTTCGAGGTGATTTTGCATTGGGCTCACTGGAAGAAGCGTGGACGGCGACTGGAAGCGCGGAAGTGGGCATTTCGTCAATTCGCCGTTCTGGTGGACTTTCAGTTTTGGAGACGGTGCGCTCTACTTCGTTCTCCTCCACCCGTTCCGTTTCATCTCGCTCTTCCTGCTCATACATGGTCTCGAGACGCCTTCGCTCCTCCGAAGCTGTCGAAGATGGCTTACGAGCGGTTTGGGCAGGTTCTTCTGGGACCTCCTGATCAGGGGGGCTCGTCGGGCTTGGCAATGAGCGCGACCGCGCATGGAGAGTGACCGGTGTGACCGGTGTGTGCGGATCAGGGGTGGCAGGGGAGCCACCCTGAGGAGATGGCGTTTTTGGAGGTAGTAGATTGAGTACCATCAGACTGTGGGGTCGCACTTTGTGCGCAACGACAGCCTGCATTGTCTGGATTTCGCCGCTCTCTACATCCTGCGGGACGTCACGGTCGATCTCTTGAACGTCATTTTCATTAATCGGCAAGGGGATCGATGCGGGGTCGACCTCAGCTGGAGCCTCAATGAGCGGTGTCGTTTGAGATTGAGCATCTTCGGCCACGGAAAAGCTGCTCTTCCTGCTATGTGGAAGGTGTCCAATAGTGCCACGTCGCATGATCGAATCTCTAGATGCCATCCGTGACAGCTGTGGTGTACGAGTACGCTTTCTCCACGTTCGCCATAGCCTTCCAAGTGTCGGGTTCAATGCTAGCTTTTCCACGTCCAGCTCCTCCACCACCAGCCGGTTCAGCCTACCTCGTTCTTTAACACCGTCCTGATTATCATCGCACTCAAGGAATTTGGAGGACAGTCGAGACCGAGCTGTCTCTCCGGCGATTACGAGAGCTTGCTCGCCAATGTGCTCGACGATCGAGGTCAGAAATATAGCCGTAGGAGGAGTTATGTTGCCAACACGGTGGCCAAATCGTCGAGATGCTCCTTCATCATCCGCAAGACCTTGTTGCGCGATGTATTCCTCCTCGTCGTCTTCTTCCAAATCACCGAGGCGGGTATAGACCATGCAGCGCAGACGCGTCAGCTTCCAAGTGCGGATTAGGTCAAATTCTCCATCTGGGGACTGGCCACCACCGAAGTCGGCTTGTTCATCCTCCGGCCCCCCAAGATATTCACTCAACTCCTCATCTGCCAGGGACACCAATTCTTTTGCCAGTCGAGGCTTCAGAACCTCGGCGACAGCAGGTCGAATCAAAGCCAGTTGCGTTGATTTGGCGGCGGCGAGGATATTAAAAAGGAGATGATCGAGAAATCCATTGAGAGCGGACAAGGCATCAGGAGTGACGAGAGCGCCGGAATCGGAGTCTTCGTCGGGTACGAAATCGGCAGTGTTGAACTCCTGGTCTGTAGTGACAATCTGAGATGCTGAAGATGGCGCAATGAAAGAGGGGAGGGGGTCCACTGAAGGAGGGGAAAAGATATTGAGGCGGGAGAATTGCGAATCACTGGATATGCTGGTGCCGCGAGAACGAGAGCGAGAGCGCGAGAGCGTAGTCCCGCAGTCGGAAGAGTCTGGCCCTTTGGGGTACTGCATCTTCTTAAACGAGGTCGAAAGTGGGGAGAAAATATAACGGCAAGTCGAATTCCTTGGAATGAGGGATTCCCTTCGAGTATGTTAGTATATGAAACTCAATACTAGTAACGAAGCAGAGCCGTCTCGCACTCCTCTTCCTCAATCCACGAGAGGACTTTTCTTGGGAGTTAAATTAGGGCCCCGTCGCTTCCAGGGCACTCTTCGACCGGACGACCTAGCGACAGCAGCTGTCATATATGGACCAAATCCGCGTCTCTGCCCTGAAAACTTCCGCCGCAGGCTTGGGTTTTCTTTCTGTGTTTCGGTTGCAGCGCCCAGACAGCAGGGAAAAGAAAAGAAGGGGGCGAATGGTGCAGGATAAGAGGTGAGATGCGGCGTTTCTTTCAAGACATACCCCGTGTAACCGGTCAATCAATCAGCAGTGAGCGTCGTTCATTGCGTCCGACGCAATGCAGGAAGGAGGATAAGAGAGAGGGGGGAGTCGTGGAAATGGAAGAACAGGAATGAAGGAGTTGAAAGAAAAGAAAAGAAAAAGGAAGATCGGATGGAGAAGAGAGAGAGACAGAGAGAGAGAGAGAGAGAGTTGGGAGTTGGGGAGAAGAGCACGATGGAAAAGACTTGGGGTGAGTTCAGGGGAGTCGCAGCGACGGGTTGACACCAAACTGCGCTCGAATTCGGTCGCTAGATTGAAATTGTTAATTGATGGGATCTGCTTCTGCTTCTCCTCCATAGAAATCTGGTCCAGCGAAAGGTACCCGCAGCCGGTCCCAGATCCAGAGTCCCAGACCCGTCGTTAGCAGCCCATGCTAAAGATTTAGTCTTGCAGAATCAGGAGATGGTGGAGTGGACGATGGCGTACCCTTGGAGCTGGGCCAACGAAATAACGGCTTTGGAATCAAGGTTGTAAGGCGATTGGGCGAAACGGGAGTCTCCCTCTCCAGAGTAGGAGGCGAATTCAACCTTTAGAATTTTGATACTCGCTCTCGTCGTCTTCTATCAACCACTCATGATCTTCCTCTCGAGGGGAAGACTGAGGGACGGGACGGAGATAGCCAGCACGAGGCTGCGGAATAATATATTAAAGTGATCGTCATTTCAGGTACATTCCACTCCCGTACGTGTCTAGTAGTAGTTTGCCATCTTTTCTCGAAGTCTGATTTCTGAATGATTAATTCTCCCGTCGTTCTAAAGCAGGTACTCCATACTACTATTCCCGTCCACGCCGCGTTTTACCCGCAGTTCGCCCTGTCAATGACAAAATTCCGACAGGGCCAAACCCCGGGCGGCCAGAGTAAGGACTAAGGAGTTTCAGAATATGATGTTCTCCATCGACTATTTTTCTAGACTAGCAGCATTAAAGGGAAAAAAAGAAAAAAGCTCCGAATGATCGGCCGACCCAGACTGCGCTTCTGCAGATGCAGACCACAGAACCTCCCAAGTCCCCAACTCCAAGGCTCCAACCGTCCGTCCAACGTCCAAAGGTTCCCACTCTCCCGCCCGTCCCGCTCAACCCAGAGGCGATTCTCTTTCCTGTTCGAGTAGAAATCCTGGGCAAGTATTGAGGTAGGGATATACAGGGGCAGAAGCCGGAGATAATGACATGAAACGCTCCGTCTACCAAGATGCTCGGCATTTTTGAGGTTGTGCTTTTTTCTTCTTCTCTGCAGACCCTGTTATATTATTATTGAGAAGAGGACTGAAATCACGTCCCACTAATTTACAAGCCATGATTTCCAAGGTTCCTGGTCTCAAATTCTGCATAAAAGACACAACAGGAATGAATGGCCAGTTTTAGGTTCAGGGTGAATATTACTATTGAGGTACTAAGTAGATCTTGATTAAAAATATCACTGTACCGTTGCGCTGATAATCTTGCCCCATAGTTATAAGCACTGTTCTTCCAAGAATTCCGGGCCTATACGAAGTCACCACCTCTCTGTAAATAGAATATACGAGTATCCTGGTCGTCCATGACGTGGAATCAGCGCGCGGATAGAACTTGGTTATTCATGGTTCTACCAAAACATCTTGTCCACTGGTATATCCTCCAGACTTGAACACCGCACCAAGGTAGACTATTGTTCCTTCTGACCTGAATAATTCTCCGCTCCCGAGTCAGTCAGAGACTGCCAGCCAATCCTCTCACATCCCCTGCCCCGATCAGTCTCATTCTAGGTAGATTCCGAGGCCACCTGGCACGAATTGCGATTCACCTGGAGACTGGAGTAAGTTCGCACGATCTCTTGGTAGCCAAATCTAGCCAAGACCCAACCACCGCGAGGGAGTCAAAACTACCTTATGTTGCACGCCAAGTCCCTGCCAATGGGGGATTCGGTGAAAGGGTTTTTGGAAGAGGTCTCGGTTGGTTTTCTACCTGGGTTTCCGCTTTAAGGATGCCTTTCGACTGCTTGCCCTGGCTCACTCGGTTCCTTGTGCGTGTTACTTGAGCCCATTCAAATGTCGGCCGTCGAAGCCATATATCCGGGGGGATAAATAAACGCCTTTGACTGCAAGAGGACCTGGTTTCCTGACTCTCTTGTTAGTATTGGGCTTAGTAATGCTTGGCCGTACCATACTACTAGGGCTACTTATGCCACCTATTCACCGTAATACTATATCTATGTCTATACCTTGGGAAGCGGTAGTGAGATAGTATACCAGATCCCGTTCCCTCAGAGTCTCTGGATCAAGGACTTATACCTGACATGCTTGATTCGCTTCCTGATTTTACTACGCTTCATGCGCCAGACAGAGTGGGGAATCATGAGCCAGCGCTGCTTGAATACAATTAGTTCATGGTATATCGTGCACAGAGTTTGACCGACAAATCCGAACACAGGAATTCGTAACTTCTCTGTTATTATATATCTGCATCACGATACTGAGGTAAGTACCAGATGGAACATTGTCATACTGACACTTACATCATCAAAGAACAAAGCAGAACTCACTAGGTAGGCACTTAGGCACTGCATGGACTTTACATGAAGCCATCCTGTACCTTCGCCCCCACCCTGCCATCAAGATCCCAACTTGGCCACAATCTTTTTTTTCTTTTTTTCTTTTTTCCAGAGGCAGGGCTTACATGCATATGACACATGCACCAGAGACTCCGGGCCCTACGAGTATAAGCCTGAGTTCTGGCCCGAGTAAAGCGGATAACCAATACCTTTGTATCATATGTCCGAATCTGAGTCAGACTCAGTTTGTAGGATACTACTAGTACTAAAAGTACTACTCAGTAAGTAGTAAATATAGTAGTATCTTACTTACGTAGTAATATGTATGGTGTTCTGGAAACAAAAGCATCCAATGGCTTACATCACTCAACACAGAGTACATAAAAGAACTTACTGAATTGTTCTCGAAGAAGAAGTTGTAAGCTTATCCCGTCTGACTTTATAGTTTGGTCTTGTCGCCTATACCTAGACTCCGGTCGGTGGACTAGTTAAGGTAGACCAGATACGTAGGTAGGACCCGTCAAGTGCCAGGGACGACGATAGTAGTACAAGGTAGGTAAGTACTCTCCTAAGACGGCTCTAGGGTGCAGAGTATCTACATCCATTGAGACCTAAGTATATACTATGTACTAAGAAGTCAATGGCGATGCATGGTCGTGAGACGGGCATTAGGGTTTACGGAATCCATAAGGTACTACTAGGTACTTACTTAGTACGTACCTCTCGTCACTACCTAATAACTACCTACTAATGAATATCGACTAACAAAATCCAGCTCAGTACCTCCCAGGGAGTGATTCCCCTTGCGAGGGAGTACGGTACTTCTTTGTGGGCCTTTGCCCTCCCACAGGCATCAACTAGCAATGGTGCATCCTACGTACTAGGATGAAAGAGCCAGGACGGGACGGGGTCGTCTGAGCCTGGTTTCATCTCTTCGCGAAGCGTTAGTCTAGTATGCGGTAATCCTAGGTACTCTTTATCCATCCTTGGCTTGGGAGTTGGGAGTATCTACGAGAGGCTACGGGCTTGGGAATCTTCGAAGAGACTCCTGTTCTTTGTAAAAGGGGAAATAATTACAGGAAACCTTGGAGCCTTGGGATGTTGGAGGTGTGAGAGCCCGGTAGGAATTTTTTTTGAAATTGCTCAAGACTTTTGATTCTAAGGTATCTGCAAATATGAAGACTTAAGATCCTGCTTAAACTGCATTTCCCGTCTCCTGGCGGTCAATACATGCCGAATTTGATTGCCAAACATGACTCCTTTTGAAAGTAATATCAATTTGAAAACTCCAGACTCTTCACGATGATGCATAGAATTTCCAATTCTCGAGAGCGTAAGCCACTCCGCTGGCAAAGAAGCTTAGCTCTTCAACACCGATATCAACACCACCGTTAGCTAAGCGTTCAGATAACAGATGCTCAATCTTGTCGAATACGATCGATCGTTGCTGACACACGTGCGACTCCTTGCAACTGAGATCGGCAAGCTCATCGAACTCCTCCTTGACGACAATGTTGCGAAAAGTTCCGATGACATGGCTAAGAACCGTGTCCAGATACATCCCGTTTGCGCTGTCCAAATCCAGGAAAGGCGTTGGGACATTGCCTGATTTGAAATCTGCAACTCGTGACCGAAGGCGTATTCTGTAATCGGATTTCCCTATTCCCTTGATGCCATTCATATAAGCCACAAAGAGTCTCTTGTCGAGGTCAATAATATCGCGAGTGTGCTCAGGGAGTTGTTCAATGGAATCCGATATAGCTTCATGGTCGGTATCGTCTATATCGCTACTTTCCGCCCCGCTGTAGGTTTCTTCACGAGACTTGTTTGGGTAGGATGATGCTCGCGCCATCTCCATCATCTCGTGACAAGTCCTCCCTGTAGTGTCACTTTCGTTCTCCTCGTACGAGGGTGCCTCGATATAGTGTACGTTAGGGTCGAAGCGCACCGAAGACTCGAACGAAATAAATGAGCCATCAAAGGACTCAACATCGTCAATGCAGAACTCGGACATGACTTCCGAGGTGTCGTCGTCCCAATCATAAACGTCGCACATCTCGTCATCAGTCTCTTCGAAAAGTCCATCCGGATTGTATTCTGAGGAATCTGAAGCATAGCCCGACTCAGATTCTTTGTCTTCGTCATCCTCCACTTCAGCGTACGGTCTTTTGAGTATTGGTTTAAGGAACCGGTGAAAGGATGATTCCCTAGATGAAATCACTAACGGAATAGCGGCTGGATCAGTGCTCGCTGGTTTCGCGGAGGGTCCAGTACACATGTCGTCCGAAGCGTAACAGCTGTCGCGGGAAAGTGATATTTCGAGACTAGACAAAGTCGAAGAAAGGGATTCCCAGGACTTTTCGCCCCTGTCGAGGACACTCATTTCTGTGGCAGCGCAAGGTCAAGCGTCTGACTTTTCTGGGAGTTATGCCCTTTCAAAAACGTGCTGAAACCGAAATCCCGACTCACGCTGGACTTGTCGTTCCGCTACGCGAGTAGCCAAGTCAAAAAAGGTAGTTCTGGATTTTAACGTAAAAAATGTATGGCTCCAAACGCCTTCTAATACTCTGGTAGGAGTCCATGGCGCACAAGAGTGTAATATCGCTGCTTACTGAGGGAAACAAGGGCGTCCCTCAACCTGGGTGAACTTGGAGTACATGTTGGAAGTGCGTGTTGAAGACTGAGACGTTGTGTTGCAATGTGGGTGTTGAAGCTTGTCTAGTGAGCTGAGCAGATGACTGAGTCGCTGTTTCGAAGAGGGGTAATTTTCAATGTATTCCTTCACGAGATACATAGAGCGTGGCTCGATTCGTCAGAGGCAGGGAGGGAGAAGATAGGATTAACGCCTTTGGTATCCCTGATGTCGGAATATGCGTGGTTAATGAAGCCCAAGGATGGAAGCCCAGGGCAAGTGATGTAATTGAATCGTGGAACAATGAGGGCGAAGGTTGACTATAAAGTCATGCCCACTTTTCGCGGCTTGAGGTCCGAGGTACGGAGTAAGGTAGACGCGGCGGGGTGGTGGCAAGATAATAATAAGCGGCTACCAACACTTGAATAAATGTGCGCAGTAGAGCAACTTGCTTGAGATTGAATGGTGGGGGAAAGATAAAGAATTCAGCACGTGAAAGAAGTGCTGAGAGAGAGAGAGAGCAGAAGGACTCAAAGAAGAGTGCCTCAATGAATGTTTTGGAAGAGGCTGAGAGACTTCACAAGGTTCCGTCATGGAATGATCACTCCTCCCTGCCTGGTTACCTTACCTAACCACTTCACGTATTATTCAGTTGCCCCAAGCACCTGACCTTCCAGGATCTTCTTCGTCGCCTGAGGCCTCAAAGTCGGATCCCCCAGACCCCGGGCCGATCCATCCATAAGCGGACTAGTGTCTGATCATGTGACAATACGGTCACTGGTCGAATCAGAGCACATCTTGCTTTTGCTTCAACAGGAACTCCTCCAGGCGGTTGCCCAGCATTCCACAATGTCGGAAGATATCTCCATGACTTCTCAATTGGCGATACCCACATTATTATTATTATCATAACTTCCAGGCTGAAGGTGCACTTCAAGGTTGCATTACTTACATTCACGGTGGTTCGTACCGCGTGGTTTATTCCACCTCTCAACTCATGGTGGTCATTGGCACCAACCGATTGTGTGTGCAAGTCGAAGAAGACAATGAATCCCAACATAGCCACTGGTGCTGCTCCACTGCTTCTAACTTTTAACAATTCCCTTTGGATGTTGAAACAAACCATCCCAGTTGTTGGGAAGAATTCTCCAGCCATGATACCGTGGACAAAGAGGGCCATTGCGAGGATTCCTCTTCATGGCTTTTTATGAAAAATGTGACATTCAGCTCGGCTAGACTGAATTCTTTGTGTGCTGCGCAATTTGACAATCTTTCTTACATCTGGATTGGCTCCAAGCTGACCGCTTGGGGAAAGATTGATTCGGTCTTTGTTCTACCTCACGCTTCAGCTCTATCTATGGCACCGAGCCCCGAACCTCTCAGGCTATGTTTATTCCAGGAGATAGGAGACCCTGCTTTAATGGGGCGCAATGCATAGAAAATAACTATGCCCGCGTCACCTAACCAATAAAACTTCCTTATTACTCTTGGGTTGGCTCCAAAGCTGCATGAACGGCCGCTGCAAAAAGGAGAACAAAGAAAATCGTCACGGTCCATGTTCGGGCTCAGGGACCTGCATACATTTCACATGCCCACCACTGAGACTCGTCCGTAGGGCCAGTCCTCGCATCTGCGAAGACTTTCATTGATAGCCCGCGGCGCTAGCAAGGCTGAATGCGAATATGCAAAGTCCAAACATCAAAATCCCTCCACACTTTGGCAGCTGTGATAAGAATAGAAGTTGAGCTCCAGAATAGCCTTTTCAACAGGTGCGGATCATCACAATGTCTCCCAAACGCGAGTTGTGTCCCAGCGCCAAGTACGCGTGGTCTTTTATCTTCCAGCATGCCAGAGGTCCGTTCCGTGCATTGTTGCTGGGGGCGTACATTCTTCCCGGCCCCAACACATCAACAGAAAGCGTGAGAGATTCTACCAAGCTTTATCAGCCTCATAGGATTGGATATCCGAAGGAGAGGCTAGAACTCCACCTGCTCAGAAAAATACTGCGCAAGGGGATTGGGTAGGAAAGAAACCTGTTGTGGACCATTGTGCCCGGGATACTACTTTTATCTTGGGACCTCTGGGGGGGAACAAGATGATGACGCTTATATTCGCGATACCTCCGCCATGGTTGGCACTGTACGTATCCTAGGCAGCTTAAGCAGATTCTGCTGTGGGAACCGATAGAGACGCGTCCCTCGTCTGCAAGTGCTCCCCGTCCAATCATTAAGACTCTCCATACCCGCTGGTTCGTCGAGGATCTGCCTCTGCCCGGCTGATACCCGTGCGCTCCGTTTCTGGCATAGTGAGTGTTGCATTCCGGTGGGTGGCCATTGAAAATCCCAGTCCAAATAACTTCATGGCCAGTGGACGAGGTTTGAGGAACTCGGTCAGCCACTCTTTTCTTTGCTTACTTGCTATTGGTAGTTCCACTGACCTGGAGTCCATAGTTCTTTCAAACCGGCCCTCTTGTCATAGGGTGGACGATATCAACACCCCGCCAGGACATTAGTGCACATTCCTCTCCCATCTTTAGGAGAACTGGAATGCGAAGAGAATCAAGAGGCTGGCAACATTTGTTGCAACTCAAATAGGGCCGAAGTTCTATTGTTTGTTTGCTTTGTCTTCTTTGCATCTTCTGCAGTGTTTTCTTCGATTGTCAATTCATCAAACAGTCCCTACGTGCTGCATTCCACCTGCTGGACCTCTACCATACTTGCATTGCTGCGGATCGCCGGCACCTTTATCCAGCCTCAGCTCTGGACCAGACTTTGCCTTCGCGGCCTTGTCACCAATCATATCTGATTCACCTCCGCGTCCGCTGGTTCAACTGCCGGAACCTTTTGGCAGCCTCCTCTTCGCCGCAAACGGAAGGTGATCTCCAGCCGACAAGATGTTCGCCCAACCATTCGACCATTCGTTCAATGACTTGTTTAATCAGTACGTCAACATGGAAACTGCGGGCACGGACGATAACAAAGATGTTTCATTCCCCAGCGACTTTGAGCAATTGTTCCAACTGGATCCATTATCAAATCCATGTGGCGACCAATCCCCGTCCATTTCCACCACACAGCAGACCCATCAGTCAGCGCAACGCTGGGGCAAGGACGCTTGGTGTCCGTCACAAACTACTGAGTATTCTACGGACTTGGAGTCTTTTGCTTTTCAGGACAGCACCCAGCCTTCGACTGTTATAGATTTCAACGCCGACCCCGAAATTCCCTCAACCGAGCAGCCCAAGGCTTCCGAAACCCGCACGACACCCTCCACGCCCCCAGGAACACCTGGCCGCAAAGCCAAGGGAGGTCTGTTCACATCAACGCCCATCCGTCGTCACCGGGACTCTAATGATCGCCGCGGCCCGCTGCGCAAGCAGATCTTCTCGCCTAGCCTGATGCGCTCTTCGCAGGCCCTAAGAAACACCTGCAGGGTGGCTTACCCGGAGGCTTGGGCTCAGCGACTGCAGAATTATGCAATACGCAACTCCGGTGAATGCATGCCGTTGTCGCCACCTCCATCTGACATCCTTGTCCAACAAGAGAATATGCCCAACAAACACGCTCCTATCCAAATGAACCACTCAGCGGAAAATCTTCATGGATCCGCAGAGATGCAGCAGCAGTTAGAATCCGGTTATTTCACTCATTCTCCCGCTGTTACCATGCCTTCTCCCTCGACCACCGTTCTAGCGGGTCAGCCGCAGAGCTATTTAAACCGCTCAAACACCTCCGCATTGTCCTCCAGTCCTCCTTCTGCAGACGAGATTTTCTCCTCATCACATTCCTCGGATCCTCAGTCGATGTCTTCCTGGAATTCTGATTCTCTCGGTACACCGGCATTCCAATTTACCCCTGAACTTCAAGGCCACGATGCGCAAGCCTGGTGGTCTCCTCTGCCTTCGGCTGTACACCGCCAAGCTTCTTACCAACCGGTAATTGCCTCTCCCATTCCGCAACGGCCGATTCAGGAAACGGCCAACCATAATGACCTCCTACAAGGAGGCCTTATGATACAAATGGATCCGACATCATTTGATTACTCTTCGTCATTCCCGTCAACGACGGTCCCGTCGACCAGCAACGCCCACGACAACTCCTACACTCACGCAGCACTTAGCTCCCAAAAATATGTCACTTCGCCTTCTTTTACCACACCGAATATTCCTGACACATCACGATCACCGTCGCTCTCTCCCAAAACCCACGCCCCGCCAAGTACCGGCTCTGTTCAGAACGGAATGATGATGAAGACCGCTCCCCGGCGTCCTCATGCGCGGAAACTGTCCGGTCAATCGACGTCCACACCTAAGCCTCTTAGAGGACCGAATACTCCGTCTACGAGTCCCAAGGGATCGGGCAAATCAGTCACGGTCTCGTTCGTCAATTTCGGGCCTCAAGATAGCCAGAAGATTCTCACAGGAGTCGCGCCTAGTGGCAGCTCCAAGACTAAAGCAAGACGAGAGCAGGAGGCTCGCGAGCGAAGACGCAAGTTGAGCGAGGCTGCGCTCAATGCGGTACGAAACGCAGGCGGCGATGTTGAAGCTCTAGAGGCTGTTTTCTGCTAAAAAAGAAAAGCGCACTCTGTATTGTTTACATATGCATGATTTTATTTATTTATTTATCTGTCGGCATATTTGCGTTTGCTACCATGTTTGGTCTTGCTTTTTTCTTCGCTTTAGCAGTGGTCGTTCTGGCGCTTAGATACTTTTCTTTCTTTGGGCTCTCGGGACATCAGGCCGGAGATAGGGCCTTAGATTTGTGTGCTTTTATTTATACACATGCCGTAAACTCTAATACAGGTTAATACCTCTGGCACTTTGGATTCACTTTTGTAGATTGTAAAGGCAGCATATGTTAGGAATTTCCAGCCTTTCTTGTATACATAGTGGCTAGAGTTCGTATAACATACAATAATATACATATCCCACTGGGCATCCCGCAGATGAAATGGAAGTACGTTCTTTGATCCTGCTTGGTGGCGGAATATATTATTAGGCCTCAGATCCCGGTACCAGAAATCTTACCATCTAATGCCTCTTCTTATCATTCAGCTGGTTGCTTCACGATATGCATGGGTCATCATTAGGTAGCTGACTGAATACCAAGCCAAGTCAGGGGTTATCTGGATGCCGGGCGAAGATGGCCGGAGTATTGGATCCAGGAGGCATACTTGCAGTCCCAGGCATTTCACCGCTTAGCAGGCGTAGGCGTCCAAGCCTCGGGTTGAAATTCCTCTCCTGGCACATCCTTGCGTCTGGAAAACGGGTCACCTTTGGTGGCCGATGCACCGGCCCGACCTCCTGCTTTCGCCAGCGGCGTGGCCCCGGCGTCCCGCGCGCGACTGCCACCCTCCGCTTCGGCGGCAGAGCTGTATGTCGGGTCACTCGTTCGCGTTGCTGGTCCCGGCTGCTGCGTGGCCCCTGGCGTATCCAATCGGGCTTGTTCGGTCTCCCAGCGTTTTCGCTGCATCTCCGCCAGCATCAGGATCCGTTCCCGCCGTTGAACATCCGCTTGTTGTTCCTGGATCGAAGGCGGTTCCGGTCGGACGTATCGAAGCCATTGGTGCCATTGGGCTGCATCGCGCATCCAGTCAGACTTGCGGTAGGTGGTATTGGCCTCGAGGGGGGGGAGAGCGACTCACGGCTCACTTCAACGTCCGCATAGTGCGTTCGCGGCTTGGGTTTGACTATCCGTCGGAAGCGCGCCGAGTTCAGTGTGTCCTTAAACTCCCAATATGTGTTCCCAGCAAGATCATGTCCTACGGAGCGAGGGTTGTTAATATTGAGTGTGTGTCCAGAGAGAAGTTGGGAAAAGGGTCCCGGTCTCGAACATACCAACCAGGAAGGATCTCCGCCAGGGTAACCGAAGGCTTTTCCACTTGAACCACAGACTATTGATGGGACTCATCTGTGGGAGATGGGCGTATTATTTCACGAATTAGCGCAGCTATTATTATTGGGACTAGCGGGCTGGCGGCAGACTAGGACCGGGGATATTGAAGCCTGATGATTATCCTCGGAGATGAAATAATTCTGCTGCGCCGCAATGAGGCACGTCATCATCAGGGCAGCTTCCGGTACATTCCCGTACGGTAAATAACCTCTACTTATACTCTATACACTGCATAAGTAGTACCAGTCCTAACATTCCTCCGACCTTCCCTGACCTTCTTCTGTCTTTCCACTCTTCTTCAGACAAGCCTGCCCTCGTTTATCCGGAAACCTTCTCTTTTCTTTCTTCTATTTTCTTTTCTCATTTCCATTCCTTTGCTCGTGCATGCGGCTGCTGTAAGTCGGCGCTCAAATAATAATAATACACCCCTGTTACGCCACAGCATAAACCCCCCTCCTCGAAATCGCAACATCCATACGCGGCCCGGAGTATACCCCCTCCCTTTTAGGCGGACACATACCTTAGCCACCGTACCTGGCGCTTTCCACCACCTCACCTCATTTGTGCATACTCGCAGAATCCGTTAATCCGCTCCTGCAACGAATGCTCCAAGATGGCCTCCGTGACATCTCTGGATAAGGACTTGCGCAATTTGCGCCTGTCCCGCTATACCCCTCAAGCTGCCGCCGAGGTCCGCTCGTGGATCGAAGATGTGTTGCGCGAGAAGCTACCGCCAGGTGATCTTTTAGAAGCGCTGAAGGATGGTGTCGCCCTCTGCAGGTAAGGCCGAGCAATTTGCTTTCGGGTACTTTAAGTCGTCGAGTGATCCTGAAGTGCTAAAAAGTTGCTCATCCATAGACTCGTTAATCTGGCAGTGTCCCCCGGTGTGAAATACAAGCAGTCCTCGATGCCATTCGTCCAGATGGAAAATATATCCCATTTCCTTCGCGCATGTCAACTACCACCTCTCAGCCTTCCACCCCACGACGTGTTCCTTACCGTTGATCTCTACGAAGCGAAAGACCCTGCACAAGTCCTCCAGTGTATCTCAGCCTTCAGCCGAAGAGCAAATGCTATCCAGCCTGCCAAGTTTCCACGCGCAATTGGGGCCCAAAGTAAAGGCGCCCTAACCCCGTCCGTGACCGGCTCCAGCCAAGGTCCCCATACACCCACCAGAGCTCGGGGTCTCAGTGATGTCAACTCCAACACCTCTGGACGCTCAAGTCCTGCAAAGTCTCCTACCCCAGCCGTCAGCAGCTGGAGTAAGAAATCAGACGAGGTTGTGACACAACCGGCCTGGAATATCCACCAATACGGTTATATGGGTGGTGCCAGTCAAGCAAATCAAGGTGTCGCGTTTGGCGCTCGTCGGCAGATCACATCCGCTTCCCCGCATGTTCCCAGCCTAGCGGAAAAGGAAAACCGAAGACGGGAGGAAGAGGCGAGACTCCGCTTAGAACGAGAAGAGGCAGAACGCGCCCTCAAACTGGAGCGCGAGGCGCAGGAGGCGCGTGCGCAAGAGGAGGAAGAGCGTCGGTGGGCGAATGAAACGTCTCGCCTGAGAGAAAAAGAGCGGCGCGAAGCAGAGGAGGAGCGGAGGCGATGGGAGGAAGAACAGAGGCGGTGGGAGGAAGAAGAACAACAGCGGGTGCGTGAGGAGAGAGAGGCAGAGGAGAGACTCGAGAAGGAGAGACGACGCCGACGAGAAGCCAACGACGCTCGTCTCAACGGTCAATTCCTTAGCCAATACCAAGCGAGCCAAGCACCTCCTGTCCCTTCATCGCCGCCTGAATCGCAGGAAAGCCAACGCATTAGACAACTGGAGCGAGAATTGGAGCTTGCGAAAGAGAGGGAACGCCGGTACGAACTGGAACGTCAAGCGCTCGAGCCGAAGGAGAACAAGCCTACCGAGACCAAGAGCCGCCCTGTCCCCGTACCTCCAAAGCCAAGCTATGACCTGTCATCTCTCGAGCAGGAACGACGTCTCCTGCGCGGCGAATGGCAGAAGCATCAAGACCAAGACCAAGTTTCTGAAGCGGAAACTCCCCCGCCCATGCCCGCTCGCCCTCTACCAGACCCCACCGCTGTCCATCCATCGAAGCCCCAGACGTCCGAAAGCCGAGTCGACCACTTTCTGTCCTCAAACCCCCCGCCCGTGGCTCCCAAACCTGCCACCCATCGCCCACAAGACTTCACCTCTACAGCAGAGATCGACGCTGAAAACAGCCGCCGCATCGCATCTCAGCAGAAGACCCGCGCCGGCGGATGGGCCTCCAAATCCCTCCTTGAGCGGGAGATGGAGCGTGAGCGCGAGCGCCAGCGAGAATGGGAGGAGAACCAGAAACGAACGCAGGAAGCTGCGGCAAGAGGCATTAAGGATCCCTCGCTCAATGCCGGACCCGGAGGCGCTTGGGATGTACATCAGTACGGTTACATGGGCGGCGACAATCAGAACCGAGGCGGTGCTGGATTGGGCATTGGAGGTGCAAGAAGACAGATTATTGGGCCGCGGCCACCGCCGTGAGGTTCTGTTGGAGCCTGTCTGCTCAGTTCTTACTCGGTCTATACCAACTCTGCGACGTGTTGTTGACATTAGCTTTCAGTTTGCCCGTTCCTTTCTTTTACCCCATTCAAGCGTTCTGGCAATACAAAGTGTTAAATATAAAACATTTGAACATTTTATCTCAGTAAATCAGGAAATGGGTATCTTAAATACGCACACATACACTCACAACACTCACGCTAATCCCCCGCACCGACATGCAGTGCAAAAAGTGCGAAAAATCAAGCGCCCTTAGGGGTGGGGGGCCAACGGGTAACAAGAACAGAATCACTTCAATCAAGAACCAGTAGATTCCGAGTTCGCCGCACTGGATGGCACCAACTCCTCCACCAAAAAGGTCAACCGCTCCGCACTTTCGCACAACCAACTCCACTCTAGGTCCTCGTGCAACCTGGCGAGCTGATTCTTCCGCGTCTCGGCCTGTGCCTTCTCCGCGCGCTTAATGATCCCCTGTTTCACGAGATACTTCAACTCGTCCGTGACGCGGAGCATGTGGCTGTCCACTAGCAGGATGACTAGTGCTTCGAGGGTGATGGACATCTTGGCGTTGTCTGAGAGGCTAGACGAGGCCGCCGCGTAGGGCAGGAAGCAGGTTTCGAGCTTAGACTGGTTGAGGTAGTCCTCGTCTGTGGCCGGCGCGGCGTTTTCGCGCATGCGGAAGAGGAGGTACTCGCAGAGGGTTGTTTGGGCGGCAGGGGAGAAGTAGGGGAGGGCCAAAGGGGAAACGAAGGATTGGTAGATGGGAAGGGGAAGGGGGCGGATGTTTTCGACGAAGAGGTGGTAGAGGTCCTGGAGGTCCATGAAGTCGGAGGGGAGGGACTGGGAGACAGTTGAGAGGAGGTGGAGAAGGCGTTGGCGGAGGGCGAGAGCGGTGATGTCGCCGAGGAGGGAGGCGGCGGTGGCCATGTCGGGAGTTGATAATGCTGTTTTGTCGGGGTTGGCCTTGGTGGTGGTTTTTCTCTTTGATCTTTTGCTGGCGGTGTTGGTGGTGGCTGCTATTGATCTGCGTGGGCGTTTCGATTCGCGGCCCGAGGAGCTTTCCTCGTCGTCGGATGCCATATAGAAGTCGCCGTATTGCTCTTCGTCGATGTTGACCGCTATCGCTTCCTCTCTTCTCTTCCTGTCTTTCTCTTTGGGGTCCTTTTTGCGCGACAGCTTCAGCTCGTTGTGAAAGACTTCGCGGAATTCGTTGACGGCGGTCGGTCCACCGTCGGCGAAGATGGCGCGCAGGATGCGACGGTTGCGGCCGAACCCGACGCTGGAGCCTTTGATGTAGTGGACTATCAGGCTCTCCCGTAGCACCTTCTCATTCTTAGACGGGTCTTTTTCCTTGATCTTTAGGCGCTCGTTCCAGTCGTCTTCCAAGACCTCGCACATGAACTCCAGCCAGATGCGCCAACGTTCCCACCGGGCTGGATGCAAGACGGCGCAGTTGAAGGTCCAGCCGACGGCATGCCAGAAATCCTCCGCCCGCGACCACACTGAGGCTGACTGCGCTAGATCAGTATCGATATCCCGGTCCAAATTCAGCAGCTTCCTCTCCCCGACGGGGGTCGACCGGGTTGCATCGTCGTTATGCCGACGTCCACCATGACGGGAAGTCTCAAAGTGCGTGAAAAGAAATGCGGTGCTAAATTGAGCGGTTAGAGGCCCAAACAGGCTGTTGACGAGCCGCAGCAGGCGCAGCGAGACATTGGGTGCTTCCTCCTCTTCGGCGGTCTTCGGCCGGGCAGTGGTGGAGGGGTGGACGAGGAATGTAGCTGCGAGGGCGAGATGTTGCGGGGATGGGATGAAGATGGGCTTGGACGCGTCGGGATAGGCGCTAAGACTGTTCAAAAGAATACTGAGGGCCTGAGTATCTATTTGGCACGTTGGTTAGTATAGTACTGCACCGCGACGCGTGAGAGGGGCACAAACGGAGCTTCTCTTCGAAAAAGATGGCAACATGTTGGACTAGCTCGAACGGGAGGGGTTTGGCGGGGTGTAACTGCGGCGAAAGCAGGGTGTTCTTTTCATCCGGAGAGGCCATTGAAGGATAGAAAACAGAACAAGCTTGATTGCGCTGCGGAGGACGAACGAGGCATGCTAACCCATGGATGATGGTGTTGCAGGTCCCAGGAAGATGAAGCGCTAAAATATTTACTGCTTTATGTACCTATTTTGAAAGCTTTTAAGCACATATCAAGGTGCTGTAGTGTAGTGGTGATCATAATTCGTTGTGGCCGAATTGACCTGGGTTCGATTCCCAGCAGCGCCAAATAGGCGTTTGACTTGATATGACAAATACCTTTTTTGTAAATACCTTTTTTGTTTCAACATTTTTAGTCGTCCATTGTTTTATTTAAGGCCTGTTTCAAAATGCCCGCGCTGTTTTTTCAGGCTATTTTCTCATATATCTATCCCATAATATGTACCAAAGAACGCCTTTTGTCGTTTTCTTTTCATTTATGATGGCGGGATAATGATTCAACCGATCGGCGACTGTTCGATTAGGAGTCGAGTAGTCTTGATTGCGGTCAGGCTGCAGAGTGCTCGGGTGGACAGCACATATACGTTTATAGTAGAATGGAAAATGAAGCAGGGAAAAGAGTCTCATCCTGAAAGAATATTGGGATATCTGCTAATAGAATGTCTCGCCTTTATAACCACTCGCCAAACACCTTCTATCCCCATTGCTTTTGAGCCATTTTCCTTTTTTAGGAATTTACTCTGTTTCGTTTCGCGGGCGGTGTGATCCTGTCCTTGGACTCATACCGTACCTTTTGCCTTAAGGCAAAAGGGCCCCGCCCGAGTTGTAGGAGATTGACTCCGCCCAAATTCACCAACAGTATGTTTCCTGAAAACAGGTAGCAGGTATTAAGGTATGGGAGGAGTAAGTCGGAGTAGTCTGAGGGAATAGGAACACAATGAAAAGAATACTGGACGGAGATGTGACAAGAGCCAGATGTAAGAAAAAGAAAAAGGAAAGAGAGGAGAAGCGCCGCCGCTACTCTTCAGGTATATCAGATAGGAAACCTATTCGCAATCGGTGTGACTGTCATTCACGTTAGCCAAACTCATGCCATCCTGTGAGGTCTCGATTCGGGGAACACGCACGAAGGGTAACTTGGGAATGACGACCCCCAGGGTAGCTAGGAAATTAATGGTGAAATATGTCAAGTCGTAGTGGGTATAATGTGTGCTGAGAAGAAATAGGCAGATTGGCACACAGAGCAGGAACTTCTTCGCTGGGGTATATTGGTCGCCGTTGTCGATTTGCTCCCACATGTTGAGGTTGTCATAAGCACCGGCGTTGAACTCGAACGGAATGCCTCGCACCCAGTGAAACATGAGGAAGGATCCGAACATGTAACTGATATTTGTGAGAGTCCACGAGGTCTCCTGCGAAACGCCAGGGATGATGTCGTAGAAGATCTTGAGGGCCGCAATCAGAACAAAATGAATGGTCCAGGCACCTGCCACGAAGGAGACATGTTAGCGGGCACACTCATCTATCTCCGAAACGTTCCAGGCAAGGGAGAACAGATAAAGCAAGTCCAATATCAATTCATCGGCAACCCCACGCACACACTCACCTTTGGCGTTCACCCAATTCGCATTCAGGTTCGGAAGGGCGGCCTGGTCGCTAGTGTGCTCAATAGACTCGGGAGGTTCCTGGTAGATGAGACTGCTGGATCTTCTCCGCCTGCCACTGCCAGACTTGCTAGAAGACATATTGTAGTCCGGTGCCAGCCGATGCGGCCCTGTGTCAGCCTCCGGTGGGAAGGAGATGGCACGGGGCATTAATAGGGAAGACACTTTGGCGGTATTTGGTCGGAAGAAAGGGAGGTGAGCGAGGAAACGCAAAGAGAAAGAAGAAAGAGAATGAGAAAAGGTTCAGAAAAGACCGAGGATGATGAAGTTGGAGAGGTGGTGAGTGTTGAATGATAGGTAGGTAATTAATGATACCTAAGCAGTAGCGAGTAACAATGGCGGCACAGGAGAAAATGGAGACGTTCCGATCGGCAAGTCACGGGATAGCAGTCCACTCTATACTTCAGGAAACACTGAACAGCTTCATCTATCAAGTAAACAGTCTGAATTCACGGAAAGTCAAGAAAACAAAAGCATTTGATTCCAGGATTTGGTCAGGGATAAGACAGAAGACCAACAGCCTGTGAAGAAAAGGAGGAACAACAATACGCTACATGGACGTGCAGTGTCTAATAATAGCCCGCAAAATGGGACCGACCAGGGCGAAAGTTGAGGTTCAGAAGTTCAGATTTCCAGGGCTGCAGGGCTCTGATGTTCTAGACCACTACCTAGGCGCTATATTGGATGACTTGGTCCTTTTCTAGAATGTGCTGAAGGAAGGAATCTAGGGTATGATAAGGGGGCTCCAAAGGGTCTCCTAGGTAGGTACAGACTACTCCCCCGTGGGAGGTATACTCGGAAACACCTATATATTCATCCACATCGAGGTCATGCCAACCGCCGAAAACAAACCATTCGTTGCAAGTTAGAACCCATAGGATATTAATCGCTATTCAAGTCAATATCAAGCATCTCGAGTACCACTCAGTGGGCCCCATTGTTATGACGTAAAGAGGATATTGACCTACCTAACTACCTTAACTGCTGGCAACTGCCGACCCGAATATCCCTTCGCCTTCCAGCTTCATTTTGAATTTTTGCAGATGAGACACGGCTATATCGAGGACGCATTCCGAGAAGGTTCCTCCCCTTTCGTTATTGCATGGCCCAGTAGAGAGAAAAAGTCTCGCAACACCATTTAATCACCAAACAGCTCGATGCGCCGTCTACTCCACGCCTTCCTCCGCAATCGCATCTTCATAGCTCAACCCCTCATCCGAACTCCCGCCACCCGTCCGCAACTTCCCGCCAGTCCTCTCACTACTACCAAAGTTCTTCTAAAATCCGCCCCAGCGATCCCCTTCCTAAGCTCCTTTTTCAGCTGGACTTCCAACTCTCCGAACAAATCCGGCGAGATGGCCCCGCCGCTGGACAACAGAAGTGAAGATGAGTGGCGTGCCGTTCTTAGTCCTGGTACGGACATCGTCTTTACAATGCCGCCCTCGGACTTGAAAAATAAGAGGTGACAGAGACTAACGAGAAATCATAGAACAATTCCGCATCCTACGCCAAAAAGGCACCGAGCGACCTGGTACAGGCGAATATGATTCCCACTACCCCTCTAAAGGCATCTACAGCTGCGCCGGTTGCGACGCGCCGTTATACAAAGCTTGCCACAAGTTCAAATCCGGGTGTGGATGGCCGGCATATTTTGATTCCATACCCGGAGCAGTCCAGAGACACGTAGATAATTCCTTTGGGATGGAGCGGACAGAGATTACGTGCACGAACTGTGGAGGCCATTTAGGGCATGTCTTCAAGGGGGAGGGATATCCGACTCCAACGGATGAGAGACATTGTGTTAATAGTATTAGTTTGCGGTTTAGTGAGGATGAAGGGGGAGTGGAGGGTGCTAAGGCCAAGGCGTGATCTTGAGGGTAGTTATATGAATGGATTTCAGTCCAATCTGGATGTATTCAAACATGCGGATCCAGGGCACAGGCCCGACTACACAAGCCGGCGCTGACTTAATGAGTTAATGAGAACCGTGGCGAAGGCCCCCATCTTTGAGAGACCGGAGACTGTCTGGCGAGCAACCGGTCTGGGAGAAGTATAAAATCTCCATATCCCGTCAAGGTCACAGGCCGGGTACGTACGATTGGCGTTGCTGACACAACAGCTCTATGAGGGGCCCATAACGGGAAGATACCCGGCAGACGAAGTCCATGGCCTCTTGGAAGTTAATGCGAGCAATGCAGTTTGCAGCGCGGTGTAGGGAACACATCCTCAAGGACTCTTGTCCCAAAACAACAACGGTTACCTTCTTTGATGATAACTGGCAAGTGAAAAGCAACGACTGGCACAAAAGCTTCATCCACGAAATGCTGGCAACAGGGCATTGTATGCTGCAGTCAACGAAAAGAAAGCTGTTGTCTTATCCATATGCCGGAGATCATAGCTGGTTTGTGAGCCCAGGAGATCTCTGACGCTCCCCCTGCTTCATTATTAACTCTCAGACGGCAGTTGGGGCCAGGTTATAGGTGCTACTGTAATCATATTCTGTAAGCTCGTCACCTTGCCGGCGAATACCTCGTCGTCCGCCGGATTTGGGATTAACAGTAGCAGATGCCAGAGAAATGCTGTAGTTACTCTCCGTATGGCGCACTGCTAAGAGTCACCGCCATTCGACCGTGCCAAGTACACTGCGTGAGAAAAGAGATAGGTAGTAGTAGCCATATAGGACAATTGCTAGAGCAAAGTTGACGAGTGAAAATGGACTCCAATAATGAAAGACAGAAGACAGCCTGACGTGCCAAGACTTCCTGTTCTGCCTCAGGCACAAACTGGACACCGCATTCATTCAATCCGCCACTCGCGAATATTATTATCTTCAGGTTACTCCATTATTCATCCACTCTCTCCTGAGTTCCCCTGTGTTCCTTTCTTTTCCTCTCCAGTTTCACTCTGATCCATATAGAAGAGTGCTGTATTGAACGGTTATGTCTCGCCGTCCTAACCCCGCCCAGGCGGCTCAGAACCAGCAAACCATCAAAGCTCTACTGAAGCTTGACGGGAACAAGACATGCGCTGATTGTAAACGCAACAAACGTGGGTCTTTCCTATGTCCGACTTCGCAATCACTTACCTGCTCTATGGTTTGTTCCGGATAACCACTGACAGTATACTGCGTAGATCCACGATGGGCCTCCTGGAATCTCGGAATCTTCATCTGCATTCGTTGTTCGGGTATACATAGGGGCATGGGCACCCATATTAGCCGAGTGAAATCCGTGGATTTGGATGCTTGGACCGATGAACAACTCCAAAGTGTTGTGAGATGGGGCAATGGTCGAGCCAATAAGTTAGTGTCCTCTGGATCGAGTCTTTGGATGTATGAATTAACATGCGGGCCGCGATAGATACTGGGAAGCGAAGTTGGCGCCTGGCCATGTTCCCTCGGAAGCGTAAGTGGCACCAGACGTTGAAGCGCTCACGGACAGTTCACTGATAATCGATCTGGGAATAGGAAGATAGAGAATTTCATCAGAACTAAATATGAATCGAAACGTTGGGTTATGGACGGGCCGATGCCCGATCCCGCGACATTGGATTCTGGCGACGACGATGTTGTGAGTTGGCCGCTTCACAGGATCTTTGCTCTTCGTATGTACTATGGAATTGCTTGCTAATTGGGTTACTAGCCTCTCGCCGTTGTTCAAGAGAAAGCAAAGATAGAGCGCTCTGCTTCGCAAAGGGTAGCGGCCGCCCAGCCAGCAGCACATCGCCCACAAGCCTCAATTGATCTTTTCGCGGATGACGTCTCTCCTCCGATTCGACCTAACACTACGGAGCCTTCGATTCGCGCGCCTCCCAAGCAACCGCAAGCAGCTCCGGCTGCGCCGGCTGCTCCGAAACCCAGCCGGCCAGGAGACTCATTGCTCGGCCTCGATTTCTTCGGCAGTTCCCAACCGGCAGCGAACCGACCCGCCAGTGTTGCCTCCACACCAGCGGGCGGCATGTCCAGACCAGACCTAAAGCAGTCTATCCTTTCCCTGTATTCCAAGCCACCACCTGCTCCGGTTCAGCATGAGCGTACATCCTCGTTCGGAGATCTGGCCTCACCAGCGCCACAGACTACTTCTTCGTCCAACCTGGGTGGGCTGACCGACGCCTTCAGTGGATTAAGCTTTCCCGCATCTACCCCGGCTCAGAAGCCCGCCGAGAAACCGTCGCCTTTTGCAGGATTAACGAACTTTGCCAACACCAAGTCTGCACCTGCGGCGCCTAAAGTAACGTCGCCCAGCGCACCGATTGGCAGCGCAGGTGGTGGCTTGTTTGATAGTCTTACCTCTCCTAGCGTCCCCCCGGCGAAGCCACCGTCCCGCCCTACCTCAATCTCATCCAACGGGCTTGATTTTGGCTTTTCCAACTTTCAATCTCCTTCAGCGCCCACGAAAAACCCTCCCTCTACATCGCTGTCCGACGACCTCTTTGGACTTTCCTCACCTCCAGCCACCACATCCTCCGTCTCCCCACCCCATGTGAGCTCGCCACCAACAGCGACTTCTCCCCATATTGAGCTCAAGTCTGCGTTCAACATTAGCGCTCCGGCTCCCCAACCAGCACCAGCACCCAAGCCAGTAGTGACCAGCCCTTCGATCCCCAGCCTCAACCCAGCAGCAATCGACCCCTGGGGCGCAGACGCATGGAGCGCCCCTGAACCCGCCGCGCCGGCTGCTCCGCCCGCTCCTTCCACGTCTTCCATGATGAAAGTTCCAGAGACATTGACGGCCAATGACATCGGCGCTGGCTGGGGCGCTTCCACATCATCTAAGCCACCAGCGCCCAGCGTGGCAGAGGACGAAGACTTTGGCGGCTGGGCCAGCGCAGCGCCCGTATCATCTACTACGACCACTAGCACCAGTAATGTGAACGCTCCACCTAAACCGGCAGGCGGGTTTGGAGGGGCCGACGACTTGTTTTCTAATGTCTGGGAGTAAGCTTATTCGCCGACGCAGCTTCCTCCCAAACGTGCTATAACTACATATCTATCTATTTATTTATTTATTGCTTCTCCTGCGGATTTACCGAAGGTTGTACATAATGTTTTTACATGTCATGTCTAGGTAGACTTAGCGCTAGTTCGCAATGAATCTACATATTCCGCCAAATCAAGCCGTTTTGAGTTGTATTTCCAGGCACATTTTGTCCTGGCTATATATTAGTACGGGATAGAATGACTATGTACAGGCAGAATATTTTTTTTATCATCACTCAAGTATCCTTTTGTTAGATTGCCCATCCTCCAATTCATACCTTCGTAGACGAAACAAGTTGGGATTAAAAAAAAGGGAAAAGGCGGCGCAGAGCCAGGGTATATAAAAAAGGGGTATATAAGACAGACACCCAAGCGGGCTTGAAGTTAAGAAAGTTGCACAGACAACGGGGTATAAAAAGAATATTTAAGTGGGAAACGAAAGTATGGGGAGAACGTCGAGTCTTTCTTCATGTAGAAACCATATAAAAGTATGTAGAAATCAATCTTTAACCAAGCCTTTAAGACTCGAGTACTCGTCTTGCGGCGAGGTACTTGATTCCTGCGAGACAATGGTCGTGACCTTGATCTCGGTTGGGGCCGAGAGGAAAGCATCGTCCTTATAACCACCTTTGCCGAAGGACTTCAAGGGATAGTGCGAATTGTCGGCGGCAACGGAGGCCTGGAAGTTTCGGGAGCTGCGGGTGCGGATGCGACTGCCGCCGTTGGTGTAGAGGTGGGAGGCGTTGTTGCTTTTGCCGGTGGAGAAGAACCGGGGGACGAGTTTGGATATGAAAGCGCGGGTTGCGGGGAGACAGGCACAGATGATGGCGACGTTACATTCGACTGCGGACCAGGTGGCCGCTCCTACATTGTCGTCTGGAGAGCAGCGTTAGTATTATTGTCTCTCTCCCAGAACGAACTCGTCCCAAGGGAATGGATAGGGGAGTCTCACAGGTTGGATCGTGCGAATCGGAAATGACTAAAAGACTTTGTAAACGAAGGATACTCGTCACAAGGACGCTATAATCTGGTCAGATGTATGTCGGGATCTCATAGTGATGGTGGTGGTAGTAGAAGTAGTAGTCGAGGCGGACGGGGTTCATACAAAGCACCAAGAGCAAAGATGACCATGACGGCGATCTTTTGTCGTGAAGGTAGTTGAAGACCCTTTAGCACGGGCATTGGGTAAATTAGAAGGAGAATATCGGTAAAGATATGGATAGCCGAGTTCGAGAACCACAGCGCTTTCTTATCCAAGCAGTAACCGTCCAAGGTGTCGTCCCAGAATTTGGCGATAGGCACGCAATTGAGCCACGCGCTCAGGAATGTCCATGTTCCCCAGACGGCAAGGAAGCCGATTAAGCAGTGGCACGCCAAGCGCATGCGTCGAGTAGAAAAGACACGCTTGTACTGCAATAGAATCGATGCTTTCGTGGTGATCAGACTGGCCTGGTAGATGGGGACGGAGGCCCAAAAACACTGTAGAAGAGCACTTGTTAGTAGGGCTCACTTTTAGCCTCTCTCGACTCAAAAGTACACTTACAATCATTTGCTTTCTCAATGTATCCGGCGGAATTTGGTCGTGATGCTCGCCCATGAGATATGCAACTTCTGGTGGTGATAAAGCGTGTTAGTCACCTAACCAAAAAGAGAACAACCAGAGGGGTGGCCGAAGTTATTGTAAATGGGAAACGAACCGCCAACGAAGATACCGAAGAAAGCCCAGCTGAAGGTCTATAGGCAGGTTAGCTGATGTACACTCACGATGCCCAGGATGAACAGATCGGAACTAAACTCACGAGGGACACTATAATCGTCCAGTCATCTAACCCCATCTGCTTCACCATGAATGCTCTCGTATAGATGCGAACTGCTGTAAGGAAGGTGGCCAGACAGGTGAAGACGGCACTAACAGCTAAGGCCTGTCGGCCGCGAGGCACGCCTATGGCCATATTGTGCGTTAAACTTGCGGAAAAGATCGAAAGAATACTCAGGTGCGGTGGGAGCGAGTGTAAAGAGCGTGTTGTCGAGTAATCATATAGTAGCTCGCATGGGGAATCCCGATATCGAGGTCGGGAATTCAAAGGAGCTTAGGAAGGTTTCATCGTAAATTGGGTTGGAAATGGTGGCGTCCAAGGTGAAAACATTCAAGGTTGATGCGAGACACAGTGGGGAGAGAAACTAAATATGAAGTTCGAAGGCTCTCACCACCATAATAATAATAGTAATGGTAATACCGAGCAGTCTCGCCACACTGGACATCTGCCTGATCACCCCAAGCCCAAGACTCAGTGCATCCATAAGTTTGGGAGACTAGTGGAGGCTGGAAAGTTTGTCTCGCCAAGTCAGAATTATTGAAGCTGAAGCATATGTGTGTTTGTCCGAAAGTCCGAGCCGAAGTCCATGTTGTACACATAACCAACCTCGTGCTTGTGGGGATGTCCAGGACTGGTCTATTCTCACGTCAAACAGAGGTGGACCTGCATATCCGCAGACTGATCTGTTCAGGGTAATTAAATACTATGTTACCGATGGCAAAGCAATTGCCTGACATAAAACACTTACTTAGGTCCCTGATCATGCCAGAGAGAGGTTTCTCTATCAAAGAAAATCCAAAAAGAAATCCATGAGGCTACCTTTTTCCCAACATGGCAAATAGCGACGAGTGAGATGGCTCGTCTTTCCTTTAACCCGATCCGCCATGGGCTGGTGGCTTGCCTAACTGGATCCTTCAAAATATTGCGAGCTTGCAGTAGTAGCGTATCAGACATGGATGATGGAACCTTCCAAGGTTCCTGTCAGAGTAGCCAATAATGACAGAGCTGTTAGTCGAACTATCGAAAGGCCGAGAATGATTTAAGGAGCATGTTCATGCCGTCATTTGCTCGTTCAGCGGGTCCGTTTGTCGTATCCGCAGACAACTTTTGGTCAGGGCCCTCAGGGGTGTCCAGAGTGGCGCATAACCATGGTAGTTGTGTACACATACTGATCTTGGCATCGGCTGCCAAACCAGCCCCAGACACAATTCGGAGCCGTAAATGATGTCGAGAACCAGTCGAATGGGGCAATAATGCAGGTCCCCATGTGCAAACATGCGGTCAGTATTTGTCGCTTCTTGGTGGAGAACAGGCATCGAATCCATTTTAAGATTGGGTACCAAGAGCTTCTCGTCTATGGAACAGATGGAGATGACAGGCCATGACAAGTCTGACAGACGTTGACACTGACAGCCGAACTCCCATTCTCAGCATGAAGATAACTGTATAGCTCGGTCCCCACGAATCATCCCTCATAGTTCCTTGAGAACAGTATGCATGATACTCGCGGTCTCCCAGTCATCACTGAGGCAAAAACAAAAATTGCGCACAAAGGATGAAATAAGATTTCGATGGTCGTTTCGTGCTCACTGGGTTGCAGTCGCGGCTTGGCAGAACCTCGGGAGCGGCTGCAATTCCTTGTTCTGTTGTAGCGTCCCTGTTAGCGCCGCTGAAAAAAATGGGGATCTTGACACTAAAATTGAAGAAGAGGCGCGCGCCCAAAGACCCTGATTGAGATTAGACTGTTTCGACAAGTCCATCTGTTGGATAGTCAGCCTTTGCCCAGATTGAGACTAAAAGAATTGAAAGGACGAATAAGTATCCATCGGATGTTATGCAGATTGCATGTCTAGCGGCGTCGATCTCGCACCAGTACCTCTAAGCTCTACCCCAAGCCCAAGGCAATAATGGAAGAGCCCCTGAGTCTTGAAATTCGAACCTTTCAAAGATTATACTGACAGGCACAAGAGTCGTATCTTATTGGTCCTGAACTCGATCGTAGCGATCCCAGGCAGTGGCGCAAGGTGGACGCAAAGAACCTTGGAAACGGCCTGTGGGGCAGAGAGACCTTACTTCTGTAGGTTAGGCACCTTAAGATAGTCCGACTCTGAAGTGTAGGTAGAATTGTAGAAAGGTACTCTGGTACGCCTAAAGGTAGGAGACAACTTGAACGTGCGCGGGTTGACGATTTGGTAATGAGAGCCTGAGGCATCAATCTCACATGATCCTTCTATGCCGACCTTCCAGTTGCTCCTCCCCTCGTCCTCACTTGACTTACAGGTTTACCTTATCCTCCTTCCATGACTTGTTCCCCATACTTACAAGTACCAACAGTGAGTATATTCTTTGTTGAATATTGGTCCACTGTTAGAAGAGGTCTGTGCGTGTCTGGACGCCCTAAGAGTAACGGTGGTACCTAATGAAGATCATGGAGATCTTTAATAATCACGGAACTCGGGCTTTGAACGCCAGGAACCACACGTGGGAGGCCTAAGCTGAGGGGATGGCCGGGGTATTATTCCGTGACCCTGTGGACTTCATTGCTCATCGAACTATTATTTCTCCAATAATTCTCAGAACTCAGGGCTCAAATTAGGGACTACCTTACTAGTTCTGCGCTAAAATCTCTCTCCAGTCAGTCTTAGGGCTCTCTTCCACCCCCTTTCTCTCTCTATATGCTGACTAGTCTATACATGTTTTCATGCAATATTTCCTACTGTACTACCGTGGCATTGGCAAGTGCTCTGCCAGTCAGGACTCAACCATACCATGAACGGAAAACGGGGTATAGTCCCGTCCAGACTCCAGACCCATAGTCCAGACTATCCATGGCTTGCAGTTTACACTTTACGCGAGATGGTTCCATGGTGGTAGGTGCACGCGTGAGATGCGGCCCACAGCACAATGACCATTTTCAGTAATTCGATGCCCTGTGCGCTACAGTACTATTATACGATGCACGTATTCTAAGGGTCTGAATCTGGAGTAGTAAAACGTCAGCGCAGTAAAGCACGGGCACCTGTGCGGATTACTACTAATAAGTCACTGAGATGTAGACGGATCCTATCACTAAGACAACTGGCCAAGTCTGACATCCCTTTGATACCTATCCATGATCACCATAGCCCTATTACTACGAGCTGCCAGAGCTGGTCACCTAGGCGGCGATTAAGCATACGTCCAATTATATATATAAGCATGCGTGCCCCGCTCGTTATGGGATGATCTACGAGTCTACAACAAAATTTCTCTTACCAGTGTCGACTACGTAGACGCGTAGGATGAGGCGTACTCGAGCCACTTCCATCATACATCGCTTATGGTACATTCATCAAAAAGCGCAGAGAAGAGGCATGGACATAGAAAGAGCAAATGCAAAGTAAATAATAGACCGAGCTCCCTTTCTACCCCCTTGTCCAAACGCCACATAACTTGAAAGCCCGTTGCATGATCTTTTAAAAAAGGGAATACCATCTTGAGCCAGGCACCATTAGCCCCAGCGAATCGGATAATCGAAGGCGACAAGATGGAAAGAAGCATATCGGTAGTTATAGAGATATCAGAGAGAAATAGGGTATTTGTACAGAAGACCGTGGGCGATAAAAGATGAAATAAAAAAAAGTACTGGGTGCCAATTCGGCGATGGATGATGAGGCAGGAATTGGCGACGCGACGCATTCCTCAGTAATATTCCTCTTTTTCTAATATCATGACCAGCTCGGTAAGCTCCTTGCGAAGTGACCTGTTCCGGTCCCACACTTCGATAATCTTCGGCCGATGACTGAGGAAACAAGCCTTCTTCCAGGAGAGCCCGTTAAAGTCCGGGGCAATCCCGTTTGGTAAGTTCCTAGCGAGGTTTCGCAGGACGAGAGCAGCTTTATATGCGACACCAACAGGTTCTCCTCGTTCGCTTACGGGCGTGTCCATGTAGAACCACTTACGCACGATGCGCTCCTGAAGCACTGCGCGTTTCGAACTCGGCGCTTCGGCATCGGCAGGCCTATCCTCGGGAAGATGAGAAGAGACATGGCCTGCAACCATCGCAGTGTTCGCGCTAGGACCGGAGGAGCGAAACTTCGTGCAGTTATCCCAGAGGCAGGTGTGGATGGGCGAGTCCGCCTTATCCAAGTTGTATTGGCCCGGCGTCTCGGTGGTTGCCAGATTCATATGATCCGAAAAAACATGATTACGAAGGTCTGCTGGTGTTCCGAAAGCGCGTTGGCAAGTTTTCGTGGTCTTGGTATTATCTTGCCATTTGCAATAGAGGTAAGGGAATCCCTCAAATGTGTGAGCCGTTTCCAGAGGCCGAATTCCTTTGATGATAAATCTTGTCGAGGAGCCAGGTCCGTTGATCACCTGCGCTTGAGCGTTTGTGAATGTGGTACTGACGTTCTTGATAAACTCCGCGGCGGGAAGAACACCACCGCCAGGAACTCTGGGGTCAGCGAAGCGACTTTGGTAGGCTTGCCAAAGGGCAATCTGTGTGATCTCACAATCCGCGTCCTCGACGAAGCAGCAACGCAACCAACGGGAGCTACGTTCAGGCTCTGACAACTCCATCAGCTCCTTCAGAAGCTCTGGAGGCACACGTGGGATCTCGGACGGCGGTGGCGCTACTTGTTCTTCTTGCAGAACCGTTTCTTTCTTGCTCGGGCGACCATCATGCGTTAGGAGTGCAATCATGCGGGGAATGAAAATTGTCCGGAGGTTGAAAACTTCCATCATAGTCTCGATGTTCTCGCGCGAAAGGCTGTACTGATACCAGAAGTCCAGCGCACCACTCAGAATGTCTTTGTCCAAATCCAGGAGCGTTAGGAAGTATAGCTGTTGTAGCGTCTCTTTGGGTGTGTTATCCATTGCTCGGTTTGCTTCCGGTTCATCTAGTTCGGTAGAAAAGTGGGTGAGGGCCCAGAGTGCACGAACTACGTGGGCGCGATCGGGAGAGCCGAGGCAGTTGAGCAGTGATATCCACAGTGGGTCTTCTGGGTCAGTCCTCATGAACTTGGTCACTTCCTCAGCGATATCCAAAGCGTCATTCTTGATTTCATTCAACCGTGCCTGATCAGGGATGTTTAGCATGATCACCAGGAAGTCCCTCAGCAAACCATGGGCGTAGCGAGAGATATAAAAAGCGTTATCTTTCATGAGGACCATGTTCCTGAGGATGAGGGTGGCCTCTTTAACATTCCGGAGCCGATGATTGAATTCGTATGTCTCCAGTGTGTCATCAGGCAGAGTGACTGGTATCTGCTTAATCCTCTCTAGTATGTCTCGAGTCCCGTGCAGAGCGTTTAAAACATTCACACGATCTGTGCTTTGGTGGAAATCGTACTGGAGCTCCCATTTGGCCCCAGTTAAAAGGACTGAGATCTCGATGGCCTTCTCCATCAAGTTCTCAGCTAACAAGGGGAAACCCTCGAATTTGAATTTGTCTCCCCGCTGATTCGAAATTTGAACGAGATGGTATAGCGCAAAATCCACTTCGTCTGAAATCCCTGACTGCAAGCCATAATGGGCGCGTTTATAGATGTGATCCGCTATATTGTGTTAGCCTGTTTCTCAAGGGTAAGGAATATGGGGTTGACCAAGGCCTGGAGGGGAGAAGTCCACATACACTTCGGAACCTCCACGAATTTCAGGGGAAAGTAAGGATCATAAAAGTCCGCTGGTTTCACTGTCTTGGTTTTCCCAGATATACTGCCGAATAGCATCGGCCGGTTACCTGGAGTCCAAACTTCGCGCGTCGACATGGGTACTCTATGTTCCTTGCCATCCCATGGCTCGTTCGGAATGTGAGGGCTGTTCGAAGTTGCGGGTGACATTGAATGTGTCTGAGCAAGTGATGGAGGCTGCGGGGATTGATTGGGGTGGACGTGTGAGCGCCGTACCGGTGCAGTGTCCGGAATGAAGGGTTGGTTGACTTTTGGCGCCTGCCGCAAGCCCTCTGCAAACGCACATGGCGATTAACACAGAAATTCCAAAGAGAGACAGAGAACAGCTGCTCACCTCGTAAGGACGTGCGCGGAGTCTGACTGGACATTTTAATCTTGCCTGGTGCCTTCGCAGACTTGTACAATTATCACCTGCTTTGAGGAAAGACCACTTTCTCCCGGTCGCGTCGACCCAGAGCACTTAACGGAGAGGAGACCGGCGGAATTATGTATTGCACTTGTGGGGGATGCGTAACAGATTTCCCTCACGTCCACGGTCTTGGGGCTGGTGATTCGAAGATCGCCCTAGAATAGCACGCGTTAAATGGCTCAGCGCTCCTAGTCGGCTTTTCCTTCCTGTTGCTTTTGTTGTTACCCTCTTGAGTTCGGGAGTCTTTGCTTGTTTTCCAGGAGCAATGCTGCGCCGGTCTCGAGCCGGTCAAATTGCTTGCGAATGGTCAACGAGCTCGGCGCGCGGGCCAGTGCTATCGCAAGTCAAGGGCGAGGTTGCGGTTACGGACTCAAGAACAGTACAGAACAGAACGCATAAAGCCGTAAATTGGAGGATGTCGCAGGCGCAAATATTAGGAACCGTAAGCGACAGGAGCAAAACCAATTGGGTGTGGATCTCTGGCGGTGGGAAACGAACTTGATCCTGCGATCGATCGGAGCTGGCTTTCCAGGCAAAAAGTCGCTTGAGTCTAGAGTTCCCACGCGTGCTCGGGCTCAGTCCCGTGACCTGATACATGCCTAAGGCACACTTACTTTTTAAGGCACCAAGGCATGAACTGCCTCAGTTGGGTAAACCATACGAAGTAAGGTACAAAGTACAATAATGGAACAACAGTATAATAATGAGGTGAGAGACTGCATTATATTCTGAGCAATGTTTATCTAGGAGTACTACCTAAGTAGGTACTTGACTGTCCTGGTTTGGAGGTCCCCTGTCGGACTAAGTCTCCCCTCAACCTACTAGGTAGAATCTGGATATGATGCAACTCTCAACTACCTTACCTAGCCATCAGGTTCCAAGTTTCAGCAGCCATCATCATTTTACCCGCAGTGCTTAGCTTTATCTTAGTGTTGCTCGAACTGGGCATTTCCTTATCCATGAACACTGTGCCACTATCTACCCAGGTCCAGGAACCTACAACGTTGGCTCATTTCCCGCTCGCAAAGTTCTCCTACACTAACAACACTATCAACCACCGAGGGCCGTTGACGTGGAGCCACGTTTTCGGAATCAACGACATTTTTGGACGATTTGAGAGACACAATAGCTCATCCTCTGCGAAAATCCTATTCAGGGTTTCCCGCCTCGATGAGAAACTCGTATGTGCCTCTAGTTCAAGCTTCACGCCGCCTAGGCGTACGAACTATATCTTCTGAGACCGTCCGGCAGGAGGAATTATGTATAACAGACATGCTGCAGATATATGACAGCCAGATACACTCTCCACAGGACAGCACGAAGCGGCCGCCGTTTGCTGTTGTTGTGAAGAATCCTTGCCTAGCTGTCAAATACCCTCTGGATAATGCCTGCGTGTGTGCTGCAAATCCTCAGAAAGAAAGGTGGAATGATTCTGATACCATTTCAGGTTCGCCGTTTCCAGATCAAATTCTGTTCTGACCGTGATTACTACTCGGCACTGGCTGTTCTGAGCGATATAAACTGTCCCTTCTCAGACTCGAACGTCAGCACAGCGCAGCCCTTACGCCGGTTGTCTTCATCACTGTCAAGCTCTGGATCTTACGACTCTGCTCCAGGTGTACACAACGGTCTTTCAGAAATAAACAGAACATATTTGCGAGGCACAAGTATAGTGCCATCCTATCCATCATTCAGAGGTAACTGCCCAAATACACTCAGAGCCAATAGTACATGCCTAACACACCGGGCTTCTAGTGCCCTCACTCCCATCTTCATCATCAAGCTCCACAACTGTATGCGGCACATCTCGGCCCTTCAGTAGCAGCACCCTAAGCATTAACAGCAGTTCACCTGTGGATTTCCGACCCTCAACAGGAACTGCATCACTGCCGCTCAATAGCCTCCAGCGACCAAGCACATCTATAGGTTTTACAGGTTACCACGATACCCAAACCCTCAACGAGAATATACCTCCAAGAAGAGAACTGCCCTTCCCCAACCCCGCAGCGAAGAAACCTCGCTTGGCGCCGGAACCAACGCCCACAGACACTGCATCTCATAAGCTATCCGCCTCCAGATCTTCCGTGCCTAAGACATCTACTGCGGGTGAGTTCTCTTGTTCTCATCAACCTCTTAAGCTACACATGGACCAACCGAAGCAATCTCTATGCACAGACAACCCTAACAGAGGGGCACTAACCAAAGGCTCACCCAGCAAAGGCAACGGAAAGCCCAGACGCACGCAGCCCTTGCGCCAACTAACCCCTCAACCCTCGTGGACTGCGCAGACTGCTACCAAAGGCCAAGAAAATACAAACCGAGCCAGCACCACCAAGTTAGACATGAACGAGACGCAACCCCCACTTTCCTCCATAACAGACCTTGCTGGTTATACGTTAGTTCCTACCGAAAGCCGGACAGCATATCTCCAAGAGTGGCTCTGCGCACATGTCGAAGACGACAACTTTCTCCAGCTCTGTGCGGATGTGGAGAGCCTTTGGGAACGGTTTGCGTTTGGGAAGTAGAGTTCTATATCACTGCACGGGGTGACGAATTATCTGATTCATCTGTCTTTGACTTTATATTTTACATTTCAGAATGGGCAATGTTTGTTCGTGTCTGGCATTTCATGTTATGTTTCCAGAGGATGGCTGATATTAATGTGCATTTTCAAAGACTTGATATTAGATAGGGTCAATACAGGGAGCTTTTTTATGGGTGAAGAAAAGTAAGCATGAGACTTTGGAACATGGGTTTATTTAGATATTCACATAATGGTAATCATATCGCTGAAAATCAACAGAGTCAATGATGAACCAGCCAGTCATAGTTAGCTACAATCAAGTTGGTTCAGAAAGAATATAGCATTAAAATACAAAAAAAGGGGGAACATGCGATCACTTTGCATTGTGAAAGATAAGAGTTCCTTTTGGGCTTGAAAAATTTGGAAGGAATGGGATATTTTGAATAGATACCTGGCATCAAACAGGGGCCGTGGCGCAAAGCCTTAACGAGACCGACGATAGATCAGCCCGGAAAACACGTTGAGGTAGCCCTCTTTCGTAAGCAGAGTGAAATCAACCACTATACGACCTTGAGCCGCGAGAGCCGGTGCCAGGTTCGGCGAGGTGGATCGCAGGTTGTTCTCGGCCGACGGTATAGCAGGTGGTGGCGATGCGTTCGCGGCCACTGAGCCCTCAGCACCGACAGCAAGATCGGCGAGGTGCTGGAGGGAGCGCTGTTCATTTGGCCCGACAACAGGCGGCGCCGTGGAGTTGGTCTTGCCCAAATTGGGATCATGAAGCTGGCTTTCTTGCGACTTTGTGCGCCTCCATTCGAGGAAGAGGCGAATCTTGGCATCCCAACTTTGGGTCTGGAAGATATCACCGAACTCTAATGACTCTGTCGCACGCTTTTCGCGGTAATCGAGAATCTCCTCCACCTTGTTCAGGATTTGCCAGCATTCGTTTGCGTGCTCGGGGAGTACCGATGCCTCCAGGAGGGTCATCGTTGCCAAAGCCAAGCTGTGGACATCAAATGGGGTCGCCTGGCGAGACTGTAAGCTCGCTTTGTGTAATTCATTGATGAGCTCCTCGGCGCTATATACGATCTCATACGGGCTGTAAACGAAGATATGTCGCTTGATCAACAGCCGTGTCGTCCAGTAAAGTTGATTTTGTAAACTATCAATAAAGCCTTGCTTTTCTTCGACCTCCGGTGCCTTTCGGAAGTCATCAATTCCAGAGAGACGTTCGAGGGACGCTGCCAGATTCGCACCAACCACGCGTCCAAGCCCAGTGTTGGTTTGGCATACATTATAATCAGCGACGGCCAGGGTCACAATTTCATTGAGGAAGGTTGAATATGCTGTAGACAGACTGTTAGCATAGCGTACGTAAAGTTTGCAGAAGGTTCAACATACAAGCGATTCCTGCGGTTACGGAACCAAGGACCCTTTCATCTTCTCGGCCACCAATTTCATGGGTTCCAAGAACGCTAGGGTCAGCAACACTGATGGCGTACCAGCGCGTCAGAATGACCAAGGATGCCCAGTTTCTCCTGACGAGGTTCGCCTCCGAATCAACGTCAGGATCAGATGCGCGTTTAGACTTCAGCTGCCCGAGACTTTTCGCCAGATCCGAGCCGACTCTGGTGGCAGCCTGGATCAGCGTATGCTTCGGTATACCGTCCTTCAGCACGAAGTTGTCGGGTCCACGAGAATCGGAGTCGAGAATCATGAGAACCATGCTTTGAAGCCATATCAAGTTAACCGCGGTCTGGCGGATTAGGGGTGTTTGCCGAGTGTAATATAAGAGGAGATCTTGCGCATTATCGTACGATGTCACTCGCTCGAAAGAGTTCGCAGCACGGTCGACATTGAAGCGCGTCAAAGTGTATAGGCTGTATAGAAAAATTTCCTGCACTTCACGGCTGCATTGGTGCAGTAGCCCGAGCAGACGGTCTTTTGAGTTTGGTAGAATCGGAAGCACCGGGTGGACCTTCTCATAATAACTGCATACGGTCAGAAAGGTGAGTCTGCTGTGTCAAATCAGACTTACGTATTGAGAGCTCCATCGTCTACGCCCAACGGAGTCATGTCTTCCTCCTGCTTCGGCATGTCGGGTATTTCCAAACCAGAGGGGAGCTCGCCCTCATTGCCAGCTGCCCAGAAAAGATTTCCCGGCTTCGGTGCTGAGCCGGCAACAACTGCAGGGTTGAACGGATCTGTAGAGTTTTCACCGGCATCTAATAAAGTCAACCGGACTGGACAGTCAGAGAAAGGGGGATGAAAAACCAACCGAATGCGTTCTGTGACCGGGAATTGAACGGAGGCTGTGTGATAGAAGAGCTTGGTAATCCATCGAATACCGAGTATGTCCTCTTGCGACCAATGCCGCCCGCGTCCATTGACGGAGAAAAGTCCTGGTACGCTCTGGGGGATGACACTTCGTTCATAGGCTGATATGGCATGTCAGGATGAACCATGGCAGGCTGCATCTGGCTCTCGAGGGTGTGCAAGCGCTCCGCAAGCTCCTTGATATAACTGCAAAATCCCGTGTAAGCCTAGCAATCACCATTGATTCGAACGGCACTAGTTACCCTTTACTCGGCCCACGCTTCATGGGAACACGACTGAACTGACAGACGACCCCGAGACGGCGACAATTCGAGCAAGTTTCGACTCCAGACTCGGAGCTCGCATCGCAGCGAACCTAGAAGAGCGTGGTTGTTAGAACACACACGGGTTGTCGCGTCGAGGAGACAACAAAACAATCAAGACAAGTACCTTCTTGCGCCGGCACTCATCGCAAGCTCTGGATATTTTCGTCCTTTTCCTCCTGGCGCTCTGGTCCCCATAGCTTAAATCGTGGTTTGGATCAACGCCCACCTGCTGACTCGGAGGGAATGGGAGCATGTGTTGCTGCTGGTGTTGATCCGGAGAGGACGGACGGCCCATATCGGCGCCACCAGCATTCGACGAACCCAAAACCATGGATTGACCGTGATGAACGCCATTGCTCGAGCCGTCATTGATGCCGGGACCGGAAGTTTCGCGCGAAAGCTCAGCGGTCAAGAGTTCGTCGGCGGTCAACTGACGGTTTGTGTAGTACTGCATGGCACCCTGGCCCATCTGCGCTGCGTTGGGCGAGGGATAGGAGGGCGCCGGAGGCATATCTGAGTGCTCGCGGGAATTCATTGGTCCTGAAAGCGATAAAAACGCGTGAAAACGATGGTGGTTGATGGGGGAGCGAGGCTCCGGATGATGGAGGAAGAGTTGGAGGACGGAAGAGACGCGAGGCCAGCAGGCAAGGTTTTACAGGCTAAATTTTACTTGGGCGGGGGGCATTTTTGAAGGGGCTAGCGCCGAATGCCCTCGGCGTGTAGAGTAGGACACAGCAATCATGGTCGCGCGACTTGATGCAGGAAATTGAAGCCCGTCATTTCTGGAGATGTCTTGATGATTATGTAGTTTCTTCGATCGCCCGGAGCTTGAGGGGGGTTGGCTGCGTCACTCACAACGGATTAATTATTCCCCTACAGCTAGTTAAAACTCGGCAAACACAAGAAAACTACACAGTGGCTTCGATGGATGAGGCTTCGAATCCTCGAGGCCTTCTACTGAGGTCCGTTCGTGTGGATCTAGGATTATATCTCTTTGGCATTTACTATTTCCTGGCCTCGCTGTCATGGACTTGAAGCGATCCGCTCAAATCACATTAGGTATTCAGTATCACAACAAACACACGATACGAGAGTTGTTCTTTCTGGACGTCCATGCCCAACAGAAGTCTCTCAGTCATGGTCGCATTCTCTTTCTTTTATTTAATCAGAGAATATGCCACTGGCGCCTCGTCGACGCTGACCGTGATAGTGGGCAGCTATATATAGTCGCCCACTGTGCTAATCAGTAAATATCCTCAGGGCCCCGAACTTATTTGCAAACGGATAGCCTAAGATTCCTTCGCCTGGCGGAACGAAAACAGAGCGTGGCTGCTACTTGAATTACCCAGGACAAGCTATATGCCTTGTACTCCAAGTAAGAACCACCATATCCTCGTAGTTGTTGGGCGACTTCTTCGAACAAGATGATCTGCCGATATCCAGGCACAAATGATCTCTAGAGCACGCCTACAGAGTAGTTCCCACATTTCAGGGAAGGGAAGAGAGTACCCGACAGCGGTCCCCGCTTCTATAGGACCAGCGTAGTCCAGGCCCTGTTGGCTATGATGGGCTGGTGTGCTGACTGGGCATTGCACAGGCACCTACCTGCTACAGGTAAGTTGCCTAGAGCCCGAGGACTGACAATAAGCCGGCAATTCAGTGGTATAGAATGTAACTTCGTACCCGACTGTCAGAATCTCTAATCTCGCCGGTAAGAAGCAGCCTTTCTGGATTCGAAGGACCAAACCAAGCACATGTCTAAAGACGTGAGGTGCGATTTCAGATATACATCAGCAGTATTTTCCGAGTGGGACTGTCTGGGGAAGCACTCGGTGTGCCCGCCGCAACGAAGATCCCCCGGAAGAGGGAGGCTTGCTCCATTTTTGAACAGGGATGTGCTGATAGTGTAGATTTCTCCATGTCCCCATAGGAGATAGGCGCAGCAGGTGAAGAGTCGTATGTTGGTCTTTTTGAGTTCGATCGAGGATTGACCGTCGCAAGATCCAGGCTTCCACGCTGCAAAAAGCCAATACTCTTTGAATATGTAGTCTGAGAGACTGCCTGAGCACTTTGTGTCATGGAAAGGATACTCGGGGAATTGACCGGCTGCGCATATCTAAGTTGGAGTTGTTCCATTCATATCTCCGAGCGAACCCGGCTTGGTTTGCTTGATGTTTTGGATTGGTGGATGATCACGCTGCTCCATGGGACCCCCCATGACCGATTATCAACTGTCCAGTGCCGACTCGAAGCGCTGCAGACGCCTCAAAAACAGCACCGGTGACGCCATCCTGCAGGCTGTAGGCTGTAGCCTCAGATGCAATACTCTCCGTCCGTATTTGTTACGGACAGAAGATCGTGCACAAATGACGATCAGGTCCCCAGGCCGACGAATGATCGAAGAGGTAAAAATCTTCCATTCCTCCGTTGGGTACCTAGTTCCCTCAAGTTTTGTTGGCCTGATTTTCTCTGTGGAAAAGAACGGAAGTGGGATTTGACCGGGCGTCCCGTCTAAGGTATCTGCGCGGGATGGTATCATACTACTACTCTTAGTACTAGTAGTACGTAAGGTAGTACGTAGTAGCTAAGCAGATTCACTAGTGATTATTTAAAGCTTCCAGGTTGACAATACGTAGACAGTACTACTGTCTGTTCCTTCGGTAATAATAAAACTCGTAAATACTAATCACTTACTTACGAGTAGTATCTACGTGTTTCATGTGCAGAGCCTCAAAAAGGGAAAAAAGAGGAGAAAGCCATGATGTATGATGCGAGGCTGGCAAAGGGCCCGAGACACTGACAGTGGAACTGGTTACTGGACACAGTGGACTGCTGCACAATTTGGTGCTATCAGCAAGGGGTGAGTGCAACGACCGGCAGACATCGCAGGGTTGGTCTGCATGGAAGGCCAAAAGGTCTTCTAGAAGCATGGTTGGTACATACTCTCAGTCTCAATGGAGTATGACCGAGGTATCTGTCGGTGGCCTGAAAGGTAAGTAGAAAGAATGGGAAAATGGTGGTCCATGGACCGTCGCGGGCGCAGCCTCACATCACTCCTGGATGCGATAACAATCTGTCGTCTACTACTGCTCCCCCAGCAAACCAACGTTGTGCGGTCACCGGTTCGGTTGCTCCAGATCAGATTCAAAACCGTAGACCCAGCAACGGACCGACCCAGGCTTCTACTAGGGCAGTCCGCCCACTTGAGAGCCGTTTTCTGGCGCGCAAGCCCTAAAGCTAAGGCACAAGGTTTCGGAGAACTAGCGAGTTCAATGAAGCTGTCGAGTATAAGGGGAAAATCGAGCCTTCCTGGGTTGCTGCCGTCTGACCCAATGCGCCGTCGTTCACTTTGCCCTGCCAGTGCGATCTCCTGTAACGGTACGGTATCATGGCTATGTTTAAGATCGCAGGCATTCAGGAATCAGCACAGGCAGTTAGCGCCGATCCAGGGGTGAAGCCATGATCTAGAGAAGTTACCCTAGAGACGAGTCTGCCATCGAAGCAGGGGTGATATAGCCAGATAGTTATCAGGAACGAACGGCAGGACAGACGGTGTACGGCAGGTAGGTACCTGGTTGCAGCGATCTTGTGACGTAGATAGATGTGTACTGAGCTGCACGCACGAGGTCCCATCTATTATCAGTATTAGTATTATTATTATTTCGATAGACACAAACTCTGCCAGCTCGGACAGGTGGTGGAGCAATGAGGAACCTGGATCAGCGGCCTTACGTAGTCAGAGCCTTACTTACCATGACACTGGAAGTTGGTGGTGGTTGAGTGTTCCATACCGTCAATTTACACAGTTACGGACAGCCAGAGGCACCAACAGCGTCATCTTCTGCATTACCAGTAGTAGTACCATTAATTTCAAGTTATTTTACTGTATAAAATGGAAATGTATCTATGGATCCAGTGTAGCAAAGTCCACGTTACTGTATCCAAAAACGCTGTGAGCCAAACGAGCCAAACCAAACCTGACCGAGCCACTAACCGTGACATTGCCCGACTACTTCTTCCCCGGCGCCCCCCTCTTCTTCTTCCCCTTCTTCTTTTCTTCACAGGGTTTCGGACGCAACTCTGCCTCGATATCGATCGCTTTTACCATTATCTTGGCCGCCACAGCCGGTACTTGGTGTCCTGTCTCACGGCCGGCGCCAAACGGTGCGTAGGCTTTGGCCCTTTTCCTACAATTGATCGCTTTTCTTTCAGCTTGCTTTTTGGTGCTGCCCTCTTGGCTTCCTCTTTTTTCGCTTCTCCCCAGACCGCTATCCCTCCCGTTCCTGGTACCTGCCTGGGTCGTGTTGCCCTTGCACCCAAAACTCGAGTACATACTTCGCGCACCTGGTCGCTATCTGGCCCTCTCTACAGGTTAAACGGCGTTTCTGTGATCTGGCTGGTTTATTGGGATATTCGTTCGAGATACCCTGCTTTCTTGGAGTTCCTCTTCATTCCTATATACGGACCGCACATCTTCTCGATACCTGCCTTGAAGGCCCTTTTCATTTTCCCCGACAGGAAGCTCCCCTACCGGGATTACTTCTGTCGCGCAAACAGAATTATATCAAATATAACTTTGCAAAACAAAAAAAAATCTCATCGGAGAGACGGGTTAAACGTCATACCCGCTCTGTCAATCGCAGATCCCCCCAACATCACTTCCATTTGTACCATCGCGAATCATCGCATGTGCCCGTTCCAGTAACCGCGGCGATGCTTATTGATGGCGAGAAGTGGGCTTGTGAAGCTTGCGTCCGGGGTCACCGTGTCAGCAGCTGTCACCATAGTGGTATGCTTTTTCCTGTCCCTGATAGGAGGGACAATCATCGCAACTAACTCGACGTTTCTAGACCGCCCCTTGACCCATATAAACAAGAAAGGCCGCCCAGTCTCTCAATGCCAACACTGTCGCGGCCTACGCAAGTCACGTACAACCCACACAAAGTGCGAGTGTGGTGACAAGAAGAAGAATAGCCACAAAAATGATCTAGATCCCCATTCTGAGAAGAGGGATCTGAAGCGTGAGCATGAGCATGATAGTATCGGTACCCTGATTCAATGTTTCTGATATGGATGTTACAGAGGACTCCCGTCCCAGATGTGGCTGTACTCAAGGACAGCGCTGCACCTGTGCGCTGAAGAAGGAACCCCATTTGGATCCCGTACCTGAGACTGGCGTTGCCCCGCCGACGGCTGCACCTGCGTCGGAGCCACCGAGGAAACCTCAGTTGACATCCACCAAGTCGGATAGCACGCTCACGATATTCCGGGATGGCCACCACAAGCCCGCCCACAAACATTATGACATGGCTCATAGAAGCGGTTTGCCCTACACGATTCCTCGATCGCATACTATCCACGCGGACGCTGCTCGTCGATCGATGGATCATCTGCCCTTGACCAAGTCCTCCTTTGCCGGCGAACACGTCATGAACCAACCGCAAGAGCCGTCGCGCAGTGTCTACGGGCTTCACCGACGTGTCAAATCCGAACATGGGTCTCCGGAAAATGCCCCTGTCGCTCCTTCCGGAGAAGTTCCAACGTCTGTTCCCCCACTCGACCTAACGTCGCTATTTTCTCAAAGTCAAACTATGGACGAGCCGAATAATGGCGGCGTCCCGGCGCCGATCCCCATGTCCATGCCGAAGTCCAATCTCGATCCGATCGAGACCAGTGGACTCCCGTTCGGGCTCTCGCCCTTTTCTACCTTTCCGACAGCCAATACATCTCCTGTGAGCGGCTTACAATTCCAAGATCCATACAACGAGCCCTTTTTCACGTCTCCGGAGAGCGATCTCGCATTCTGCTCAACAGGATACAATGCTACGCCGGTCGATTGGTCAGGCATCCCACTCCAGTCGGCGGTGCCGACTGCAAGCACGCAACCTCCCTCTTATGCAAGCTTCGACTACAACTCAATGGGAACCGGATTTCCGGCGCCGTCATCCTCGGGCGATATTTCCGAATTGGACGACTTTACTCCACTTCACAACCTGGGGAGTGGCGGCAATGATTTACACGATCTCACTAGTGTGAGCGAGAGTTCGGATATTGATCATTACCGGGTTAGCTCCGCTTCGTCATTCATAAGCCTTCCTCAAGCGCAGTTGCTGTCATCGAATAACTTGGAGTCTATCACAATTGACGATTTTCTCAAGACTGCCAACGAATCGACCGCCGTACTGGAACAGCAACTGCAGGCCAGCATGGGCGTGGAGCCCAAAGCACTTCCCACGGAGGCTGTATATGCCATGCCGGACACGCAAACTTTTGAGAAACCCATGGCCAATCCAGACACGAGTGTGCCGATGACCACAACTGGGGCGGAACAGCTCTGGCCAAGTACCCTGTTTGATCCTAACTCAGTGCCTTTGGATGACAATAACTTTTTTGTACCGCCCTGGGTGCAATAACCGCCAAGTCTCTGATATTGTCCTCTCGAGCACAAACATTCCGCGGCACCCTTATACCACCTCTACACCGTCCGAGAGACAACACCAAGAAGTCTTTATGACCTTGATGAGAGATGATGATAGATGCCTGATTTTTGCGTTTTTGTCCAATTAGCCCAATCCGAGTGATATCATACCATAAGATTCGATTGATGAAGGTGATATTTACTTTCTCTCTTGGATTGGTTTACGTTGACGCATTTATACCTGTTTTTGCAGCTATATATGCGAGACCTGCTTGAAGTGCTGCATTGTACATAGAGAGAACCGTTTGGATGATTCTGTCAACATAGATTTCCTTCCATCTGCCATTTCTGATTGACTAGAGCTGCATTGCATTCTTCTCCACAGCACTTGCTTCTCCAAAACCTGATCTATTGTAGCGGTGTAGGCAGTAGTAGCATCATGGGATACTGATAACTCTACCAGGTCCCTGGTCCAGGAGTGACTCCTGAGTCCTGACTCCTGACTTCCGAACCTATCTAGACCAAACCAGCGGTGAAGATACCCACCAACCTCAGGCTGGTGAACGCCGGCAGGACCAATCCGGTCAAGATGAGGTCAGTTTGGAAAGTCAGGACACGTAGACCGTAAAGTATCTACTAAGTAGTACCGTGCGTTTCCATAGTAAATGACCCGGAAACAATTCCATTTCCGACCCTGTCCACGTACGTGCTTTTGACAATATCCAAGTAGTAGGTATAGAACTCAAGTACATACCTTACTATATGCATCCTTACTAACGAAGTTACCAACTAATTACCAATTCCTGTATTACTATGATTATTATTAGGTAATTTTGTTGAATGCTGATCAACTGCAAGGGGGGAGAGGAAATCCCACCTCAGACAACCAAGCTTTCTAAGTCCTTGGATCGATCCAATGCTTGTCGTGACTTGGCATCCGTCACAATAATGAACACCTCAAAGAGTCCCGGCGTCCGTCGGGTTGGCTCCGGTGTTTCCTTATCTGGGTACTCCGTCCGTTCCGTACTTCTGAGGTCCGCACTTAAGTGAGGCCCATTCCCATGCTGTGAAGCGACCTTATGCTGGAGGGGATTTTGCCATCCTGAGAGGAAAAGTACATGGAATTTAATATAGTTAAAGGGTGCTATCCAACCTTAATTTTATTTATTTATTTATTTATCTTTCCGGCCGAATGTATACCGCCAGTTCATGTACAGTGGTATTGATAAATAATTTGATCACAAGAAAGCCCTCAGAGCCCTTCAGTGAGGTAATGCATTCGGGTATATACACGGAACAGCGATTCCAACCATAATATAATCAGTGAATCAACGCTTCCATGAGCTAGATATATGGTATCCAAAGTGATGTCGTTTGATAGTGGTGACGGATGATATATCGATCTAACAGTACCGAATATTTCCCAGCACGCCTATTTGTACTTAGCCATAAACTCGGCGTGGAACTTCACGATACGTTCCACCCAGTCCGTGCCTGGCGCCAGGAAAGTGGTACGAAAGTGGAGTGTGTTCTCCTTCTGGCCAAATCCGGAGCCAGGAACGACGCAGACTCCGGTGGCATCAAGGAGGCGAAGACAGTAGAACTCGTCTGCAGCGCGGTTCTCCGCAGCGGCAGCTTCGACAGCCTTGGGGGGCAATGTGATAGTGGGGAAAAGGTACATGGCGCCCTATTGAGGAAAATTAGTCGATTGACTTAGACCCAACGTAATGAGAATGCATACCTGAGGTGCCTGGCATTCGACACCCTCCATCCGTTGGAACGCTTCGTACAGGGCAAGCGCGCGCTTGTGTAGTCCGTCCCGGATTCCATTGTACTCCTTCTGGTACAGCTCAAAGCTGGGCTCGCCCTCCTTAGGCGGATTCACCATGAGTTCAACCAGACACTGTCCAATGACAGGAGGGCAGAGCATGATGCTGATGAACTTATAGATTTCAGCGGCAACAAGGGTATCAAATCCGACCAGCTCAAAGTAACCACCACGATGACCGCACTCACCGACCATACCCTTCGACACACTGTGAAGAGAGGCCAGCTCAACGTTGTCGTACTTCCCGGGAACCTCTTGCTGCAACTCCCGCAGCCGCTTCTTGAATGACGTGAACTCCCCAACGAACACATTGGTTTGATATACTTCATCCGCGAGCACCACCAACCTTTCTTCCGCAGCAAGGTCAAGCACGCTCTTGATATCGGCCGGGCTCAAAGAAGCGCCCGTCGGGTTACCAGGGTTGATAACAACAATGGCGCGGACATCGGTACCAGCAGCTTTGGCGTCTTGCAAAGATTTCCGGATAGTGCTGATATCGGTACCCCAAGCCTTAGGCTCCTCCAAGTGGTAAGGAACGCATGTTGCATTCAGAAGGGATAAGGTGGCTGTGTACAGAGGATATTGAGGAATCGGAACGAGAACACCGGCATCGGGGCCGTTGCAAATCACGTTCAGAAGTGTGTTCACTCCGGATGAGGCGCCCCCGGTGAGATAGAGGGACTGAGGGTCGGCAGGAAATCCATCACGCTGTTCAATGAACTTGGCCACACTATCACGAATAAGCGGCGCACCCTGACTGTGACTGTATGCGCCCACACTCTGGACTTCAGCGAGAAGTTTCTCTGCCCGCGTGATAACGTCGTCTTGGTAGCCGAACGAAGTACGGAGAGCTTCCTTGTTTTCCAACAGCGAAGGGTTCTCGAGGAGACTGAGGACTTGGCGGAAGAAGGTGATGGGTTTCTGATCAAGCTGCTGGGGGTTCCCGATGTTGGCAAAGATGACACTGTCAAAGGGCAACGACTTGTCTCCCTGCGCCAACCTCACACGGTATTCCTCCGCCTTGACGGCCAGTTCACCGCGGACGGCATACTTGGCGGCTCTGACGTTTGAGTTGATATTGTCCAAGGTCAGACAACGAACAGCTGCTGTTGACAGCTCGCGCTCTGGGGCAGAAGTCACCATCGTCCGCGTCGCCATCTTAGGTTCTAGGTCAATGGAGAAAGTGTTAGCAGGGTGGTATGATAGCGTAGCAGGAAATGTCAGATCTGGCCGCGGAAGTTCAAGTGATCCCCTTGTAGCCCCAGCAAACAATGACTCAGGAGAAACGTGAAACAGCTTTCTCTTAAATTACTCAATCAGGTGTCACGAGGGGTGGACACTGCTCGGGCCACAAGTGCGGTTAATGGAGATTGGAAAGGCCAGGAAGGCGGATGGGGACGGACGGCATTGGGATTCCCGAAATACGTACTTACCCGAAAGCACACTCGATCTTCCCGCGGCTAATACGCCTCTTAAAGACGAGAAGGTACGAGGCTGAGGGAACCGAGCGTTGATATTCGGCCGGGAAATCAAGGCCCGTCGCACCGGAGACTCCAGACGGGTTGCAAACCCTTGCCAGGCCATGGTGATATGGAACAGTGAACTTTCCCAGACGCCTGAGCACTGAAGAAAGTGGCAGCCAATGGCGCAATTCTGGGCTTCTCCGCCGTGGGGATAAACGCGGGGATATGGAGGACAATTGGCTGGGGCAGCTGGGAAGGAGAAAGTCGGGAAAAGACTCTGGAAGGCTGTTTGGTGGACGATCCAAGACAAGCAAAAAGGCTGGGCAAAGGCTCATCAATCAAGTCTGCGAAATTTGGACGCTGATGTGAGAGGGGCGCCCCGAATATCGGTGCTGACTCAGCCGTTCCAGTTCCTGAACCACTGACGAACTAAGCATGTTATACCCCCATGGAAGTCGAAGACAATGACCTATAATATGCATAGCGACGGGTCAAAATTGGTCCTATCATTGATGCACCACATGCCCAAGCACGAGGAATGCAGGTCTAGCTGACCGGGCTTCAAGGACACCCTGTTGAGGCTGTAAGTACGGAGTATCTACTCCTAAGTGATGCAAAACGCCAAGGAATACCTAATAGTATCCACCCCCACGTGTGGTCCGGCTCTTCCCGAATATCGGCCTATCGCTTTTCGGACATAGCTAGGTAGTCTAGTAGATATCAGTAGGCAGTAGTACACCTGTATAGTTGTAGTACGTAGTATAGGTAGAGTAGTAAAAAGAGTCATTGCAGGTGATATCTGCCTCTTACTAAGCAGCCTGCTTTAACCACTTCCACAGTGAGGGCCCAGGGGCCCCGGGGATACTGATGGCTTCCTATGTTGGACGTCTCAGTTGGACCTCAGAAGAGCACATCCATGTCTCCAACTCAACTCCCTGCCGCCGGAGACACTACGAGGAGGTTCCAAGACACCTTGTAGCTGTCATTAAAGGTTGTATAATACGTACATCGATCTCTGCGTGCCGTTGTTCTAGTCAAGTCAGATGAATGTATTGCTGGGACAGACTTTCTTCAGCTCAATGGCTCAATTCCAATGCGTTACTGATCAGAAGACACCATAATGCAAAAAGCATGAAAGTGTGCCCCTTTTCTCTGTCACCCATTCTTCATTACTCTATCAACCTAGCTCCGCTCGCTTCCCCGCAGCCTTACCGCCTGACCGTACTTTTGAAGTTTTGTGATCAGGGCATCCCCATGTTTCACAACGTCGGCATACTGCTTGTTCTTGTCATCCGGCCGGTTGGTCTCAATAATGCCATTGACTCGATCGATGGTGCATGCAATCCGGTTGCTTGCGATGAACTTCGCAAGGTCGCTGTGATTGTCAGCTTCTCTCATTTCGCCACTCTCGAAGACTGTTAGCTTACCGGTCCAAATAATCAACCGTGACCCCAAAGTCGTTGGCCATGCTACTCAAGCCCACCACACGATAACTTTGAAGGAGTTGCTGGTAGGCTCGAAGCCTCATTTCACGCACGAACCACGCGCGGTGCTCATACAGGTATCGGTCTTGCGTCAAGAAATGGTCCTCGACAGAGGCGAGAGCCAAGAAGAACGTCCGGTAATTCCCGTTGTACAAGCTACCAACAAGATTAGAAAGAGATGTGAAGTCGATAGGCGCTTCAGCTTCAGCTTGAATGCCAGCGTTTCCACCGAAAGTGGTTAGGTTGACGGCCGTGGTAGCCGCGCTCGAAGAAGCGTCTTTCATCTCTTCATCCTGAGCACCGAGACCCGAGGAGACTTCGCCAGTCAGAGCTGCGAGACGGTCTTCCCCTGAGCCAAGGATGGCCTTGATCTCAGGTGCGTCCACAACCTTCGCTTTGAAGTCAACTCGCTTCAAAGACAAAGACCCTGCAAGTACTGCGTAGATGACAAGAGCAGAATAACTGCACAGTTCGTAGCTAGTGAACGTAGACAAGCTGTCTAGAAGCAAAGGAGCGGCGGCGCTGTATGATCTTACGGTGAGCAAATGCAATCCTTTGTATGCCTTCAAACGATTTCTCCGATCCCAGTCACCGCCGCTCTCGATCAGTTTGTCCGCGCGCTCGATGTTCTTTTTGACATACAGAGTGTCGCCGAAGAAGAGCCCAATTCGAATCATAGCGAGCACTAAATCTATCTTGCTTCCGAGGAATGTTGTCTTTTCAAGGAGGGTTTCGTGAGACTCAATTGCTTTTTCCTAAAGGACCGACAGCGTTAGTGACTTGCGAAGAAGTAATGGCAGAGACAACTCCAAGCATATCCAGATACCCAAACGTACCTTATCTCCTACCCGTGCCCAAAACTCAGCACGTTTCCCTCGCGCGGCTTGCACTTCGGTCTCTCCGGCAGCTTCCTCCGCCTCATCTTCTTCCTTTTGGAACCCGGCGAGCTCCGTCCGATTATCTTCAACAAGCGACTGATACAAAGCTTCATCCCAAGGAAACTCAATATTCTGCGATAATCTCCGTGACGCCAAAGTGCTGAGCGGCTTGCCAGCACTTGATGACCGGGGCTGATGAGCGCCTTCGCTAGAGTGGTTCAGGATGCCTTCGACTGGGTGGGCAAGATGACGATAGAAAGGTGCCATTTTCCTTTCCGTTATAGCATCTTGAAGCTTCTTAAGCGAAGTCTGTCGCACTGCTTGCGGACATGCCGGATTGGAGAGGTTGAAGACATGTTGAGCGAGCGAGAGGTCAGGATACTTGATGTACTGAGGATCGGACCCCATGTTGACGGTCTAGAAAGGAAGAACTCAGGTAGGAAATCCAATATGTGTTTATCTAAGCTAGCGGGAGTAAAGATGGTGAAGAAGAAAACGGGGCTGATAGCTGCGTAGGTGGGATTCGTGAACTGTGTGTCGAGACAGATACATCACGCCTGGCCGGCGGTAGCACAAGCTCAGCTGGCGGAAAGTTCTTCCAGTTCCGAAGAAGCGCGGGCTCTGCGGACCCGCGATCAAGACTCCGTTGGAAACTCCTTCGTTTAAGCATAATCTTTACTCTTGATCCGCAGAAACTATGTTCCTCTGGGGAGTATGCGTCGAATGAGACTCGGTTTTCTATACCTGACTACCGGTTAGATACGCAGGTCGCACGCTCGAAACTTGCGTGAAATCGCTGTTCATCCGATTTAAGATGATTCTCTATTCCGCTGAAAGGGTTCCAGCAGACGAAAAATTCATTTGGCTGTTCGAATTCTCCTCTCTCAAAATAGAACGCCCCATGCTCGAGCCACAACCATGTCCCTAATATTCGAAGCTCCTCAAGTTCAAGGCCTAGTGCAGCGCAAGATTACACTCTGCCATCCGATGGCCTACGATACCGGGTTAAGCGACCTTCCTCGAACGCTTCCGGATCTACCAGAGTCTCCATGAAGTCACTGATGGCCTGCTATATACATTGTGACCCTCCAACTGTCTTATGCTCAACCCGATAGACATTGTAAGAGCTAGATAGCCTAGGGCCATCTCCATCTAGTCCGTAGGGAGTTATAGATCCATCGTACTCCTAGCCCCAACCAAACGTACGCCAATCAAACGGCACACGCCTGAGAATTGCGTCTTGGACCGTATATTGAGTAGATATGTGTCTCACTGCAGAGATTATGCGCGCAGAGGCACTGCAGACTGAACCTGTAGTTGTCTTAAGACCCACGTTCAATCACCACTTGGTGGTGAATGACGTTGCGATAGTCAGGCTCCAACGATCGAATTCCAAACCAACAAGAACGAGTGTGGGATGATGCCCTTATATGCAGGCAAAAACCATGTGTTGAACGAGCCCCTATCTACAACATCCGGAATCCATCTGCATCAGGCCTTCGTTAAAGCTGACAGATTATTTGATTATGATGGATAGCACGGGTTAATACCCGGATCTGGGTAAGCCGAGGTTCATGGCCCGAGGGCAAGGACGAGCGCCATCCCCGACGAACTTCATTTACCGTTCCATTTCCTTCTTCCCCTCCCCCGTCTTTTCTCCATTCCATCTATAATTTCCTTGTGGAGCTGTATATTTCATCAAGCTGCTCTAGCCTTCCTCCAACTTTGTCAGCTGGTCTGTCATCAACTCAGTAGTTTCTTTCTTTTCTCACCTCAGATCCTACGGAATTCGATTCCCATCGTCGATCACTTCAACTTCTTGGAACTAGGTGAAAGATCGAGAAAATGGTCGCTGATTCTCTGGTTTACCACCCTGCTCTGGCGCACTACCTGCGCTTTGTGGCTACAACGGGTATGTGGGAGGTCCCATAGACTTCGATCTCCGCTCCGACGCTGGATAACCAGGCTGGCGCGAGGGGAGCGAAGGTAATCTCGTGCCTTCTATGAACCTTTTCTAATGGCTTTGTAGTCGGTCGTGATAAGATTCTTCGTACCCTGCAATACTTCTCTCGCTTTTACGCGTGGTACCTTTACCGTACCAACCAACCCGAAACTGCCATCGCCCCATACAATGCGATCAAGAAACAGTTTGGAACGACACGTAAGATCTTGAGGATCGGGAAGTTCATTGAGCACCTCAAGGCCGCAGCTCTTGCGGCCGATAACAAGGGCCCCGTCGACCCGGTTCTCCGCTATTTGGCTATCGGTCGCCAGCTGGGCTATGCCGGTTATTTGTCTCTGGACACGATCACTGTTGTCGATGTCATCGGTGTCCGGAAACTCGCTAATGCTAAGCGCTTGCAAGAGTCTGCTTATCGCTCTTGGCTGACTGGATTAGCCTGCAGCGCACTTGCAGGTGTCTATACCATGTGGAGGCTCAACGAGAAGGCCAAGACACTGGATTTGAAGGAAGGGGAAGGAGTTGTGGAAGCAAAGAAGCTTGAGAAGTAAGTGCCTGCAAATCGTGTGCATCTCTATCAGGGAATCTAACAAATTTGAAAGGGAACGTGCTGCTGCTCGCCTCCAGTTCATTTCCGATCTCTGTGACTTGACCGCTCCTGCTTCCGCCCTGGGCATTGCGGCCCTTGACGATGGACTCGTCGGTATCGCGGGTACCGTTAGCAGTTTGATCGGTATCTGGAACCAGTGGCGAAAGACTGCCTAAGCATTCGGTCGCTCGGAAGTTCTTGTGTTCGGGCAGTCGGACGCAGTTGCAGGTTGCGTCACATAACTCCGACTGAGCTTGGCATACGGCTCAGCCTCACTAAATACAGGTGGTCCCTGAGAGATTTATACTACAGTTCTATTAAACGGTTCTGCTGTTTTCTTCCTCCGTTGCAGCGTGCCTAAGTTAGAGTATTGGAGACGAGACAAGCGGAAATGATGTCAACGAATGTTTAGTCGACCTGCAACGGCTTCTTCTTTGACAGCCGGATACACTTTCTTTACGGATATATATGTACTTTAGATTTAATTTCCTTTTGTCTTTTTTCAAATGACCACAGTTTAGTTATGGTTCCGACTCCCAGGAGAGGAAAGGCATGTGAAGAAAGGCACCTGCATGTGAAAGAACGGTTACCTAGTTCTTTTCTGCCTCAGGCTGCATATGTTGGCCCACAAGGCAACGAAGGGTCCCGACCTCGTAAGCTCTCCTGCCCTCCAGCTCGAAGGTACTCACTGCAGCTCTGCGTACATGTTAAGTCCACCATGAGCCTTCAATCGGTCACCCTTTCGACTCGCACTATGACTATCCTCCCTTTAGTTATCTGGCTGTTCTCTGATTCGGATGGGATTGCTTCCCTGGCAGTGAAGCAACACCCAGTGAGCACTACCACGGTGATCACAGGCAACGAACTCGCACAACAAATAATCATTTAAAACCAGTCAGTCTACCGTCTTCTGTTACGTGCATAAATTTCGGTCCTAGGAAGGCAGGTCATCCCACATTCCTTCCTGATTGCGAATTACCTGCTTCATTTCGGATGCCATCTCAAATATCTTGAACTATGGCAGCACCAAAAGTGATCTTGCAACTAAGGACCTCATGTTTCCTAGCGATATGTCCTCCAATTTGCTTTTAGACGGAAATGCGTGAGGGATCACTATCTGGGGCTTTTCATGTGATGTGTCCCTGCCTATGATCCAGCCTTTCTCCCTACCTTAGGTCCGGGATGCAAGGGTGCATATAATGACCCACTTCAAGTGACGTGCTCAATGTTGGCTGTCTATATGCGATAAGGGCTCAAGGGGCGGAATCTGCTACTCATCATGCGGCCCCCTTTCATCCCGCCAGCTGTTGGCATTCCAGGCTGGTCTGCTAGACCTGGGCTGATGACATTCCTAACAGTTGATGGGCAAAGACTTGGCTCAACTGACAAGGATATACCTAAGGTTGCTCAGTCATTCAATTGCTGTGCTCGTTGAGGATTCGTGTGAGCTCTCAACTTCTGTCAGCACATTTCCAGCCCTGGATTTCCCGGTGACAATGGGAAAGGCGCCATCCCCTCGACACGATGCTGCACCCAATTCTTGACCTCAGCGATTTTAATGTCCTACTGGTGGTCTCAGGTGATTATATTTGCTTTACTTTCTCCCATTTCTTGCGTCTTAGGTCGTCTTAGGTCTTATAGAGCTAATAATCCTCATACACTAAATAGGCTTCTACGTTCTGCTCATTGGTTTTATATCTTTGAAGGTCAAGCAAAGATGGTACCTAGGAGAAGCCTGTATGAAATAACTTCGACCCTCCTGCGCGAGTCCTAGCTCATCGCGTCACTAGTGCCTGCTTTTGCTGTCGGTGCTGCTTTTGGTCCATCCGCAGGAAATCTTCTGGGCGCATTCGAACGAGGCGGGGCGGACGAGGCCAAGACGAGCGAGGTTACTTATGTATGTTGATACGGACCGCGCATCAAACCAGTAGCTGACGAAGGCTAAGGCATTAACACGGCTTGTGATTGGGATTCAGCTCGTTAAAGTTGGGTATGAATTGCCGAAGAAATACCTGAAGCGGCGCCTTCGGGAAATGACAATCTGCCTGCTACCCTTGATGGCTATATCTTGGGTAGCAACATCCGCCTGCATCATGTTGATGATACCACGCATCTCTTTCGTGCGTCACTCTGTACATGTGATTCTAGAACATGCGTGTGCTAATATCAACCACCCTGGCAGCTGGCAGCCCTAATTATAGGCTCTTGCGTGACCTGCACGGACCCGATCCTATCTCAGGCTATTGCTAAAGGTCCATTTGCTGATAATTATGTCCGCCGACATCTTCGAGAGTTCATCTCTTCAGAAGCAGGCGGAAATGACGGTTTTGGGTTCCCATTTCTTCTGCTCGGTGTATCGCTTCTTCGGTATGCCGAGACCCCTGCGAATGCTACCGTACTGGAAGAATTCGACCTTGCTCGAGGTGGGCCAGACCCTCTCGGTGCAAATGATGTCGGACGCTTCGGGGGTGGCACCGGCACCGCATTGAAGCATTGGTTCATAGAAGGTTTTCTGTACATGATTGTGCTCGGCGCTGCCTACGGGATGACTGTAGGTTTTGTATGCCGGAAAGTTCTCAACATGTCATCAACGAGGTTGGTTATTAGCCACTTCCTCTGTATCTAAGGCTAAACTTGGATAGGGAGTGGATTGACTCTGGATCCTATACGCTGGTCCCCGCTGCTCTGGGGATATTCGTTGTCGGCTCATGCGGCTGCTTTGGCTCCGACGAGACACTGGCCTGTTTCATGACAGGTTGCACGCTGAACTGGGATGGCCTTTACCATGCGGAGCTTCAGATCCGGCACGACTCGTTTAATGCGTCACTTGAAAGTCTATTGAACTATGTGACCTTTATGTATCTTGGCGCAGTCATGCCTTGGGAAGAATTTCATATGCCGAAAGGCACTGGCGTCACAGTCCCACGGCTTTTAGGGCTGGGCATGCTGATTCTAGTCTTCCGTCGCATCCCGGCGATAATGGTTGGGTATCGATTCATGCTTGGGGTGTGTAGTAGTTGGAAGGAAGCTTTGTTCATGGGGCACTTCGGACCTATTGGTACGTTGTCATTCACTCGCACCTGACCGGTATTGACATTTGAAGGCCTTGGGGCGATTGCATATGTTGAATACGCACGACGGCTTTTCCCTGATCGTGGAGAAAGCGACACAGAAATCAACAACTTAACAGCTGCCATGAGGCCAGGTACTATCCGTGTGATCTGCACAGAATAATATTGTTTCTGACACATACAGTGGTATACTGGCTAGTTCTATTCTCTATTGTCATACACGGCCTATCAGTTCCCATACTTGCTGTGGTCTACAGAATCTTGAAAGTTGACAAAGTCCGCGACCAGCCCGTGGAAGTCGTTCTTCTGTCTGCAAATGAACCTTTACCGAACAACAGTGTTGTTGACCCTCAGCGGCACTCGGTATTGATAAACAACCGATTTTCAGAGCCGGACAGCCTTAGCCAGAACTCAGATGGGGAGAAGCAGCAAGGCCAGCAGCGGCGGTCTGGCGAGGAATTACAGCCTCGCAGCGAGCGTAGTTCGACTTCTAGCTGCTCTAGCATGCCTCTTTCCCTCGAATCTTCTCGCGGTTCGGTCCGAGAACCGGCCACGAGGAACATTGTGTGATGATTTCTACGGTATACTACAGGACTCTGATATTCGAAAGTGTTGTTCATTTCCGGTCAACTCGTTCACAATTCTCATGTTAGTGAATCAGCCCCCGCGTCTTGCCCAAAGCCTAAATAAACGCGCATCATCCGTCCCTTGATCCCAAACCATGTTGGTTGACTTAGACAGGGCAGGTCTAGCACGGTCAGCTCCGTGTATTTCCCAGGACAATTACACCACTCCACATACCTTTCCGCAGGAGCCGCAGGTCTTGTTAGCACCATCGATGGTGGCACCGCAGGAAGGGCAAGCGTTGTGACCCATTTTTGCTATTTGACGTGGTTCTTTTTGTTCACGGAGTAGATGAGGAAGTTCGAAGCGTTGATCTGTATGCCCAAGGTGGTTAGCTTGCCGCGGTTTCCAAGTTCCCAAGGCAGTGGAAGACGGGTACCTGGGCTTGTTGTCAACTTGGACTTATCTCGCAAGGTGGGAGGTATGGAATATGGATGAAGAAACAAGGAGTTGAGGGAAAGTAAAAGGTGTTTAGGATGATTATTCTTTACCCCGCCGCCGCTGCTGCTGAAGCCCCGCTTTGACTAGTGGTGGATGATTGGTTAGGTTGTTTTAGTGGGATGCCTCAGGTCACACGCTTGGTTGACATGGATATCTCGATCTCTTCGTGAAGCTATTGGGTGGCAGGAGTTGACCATACCTGGACCTTATCGTCGGTAGATTTGTCATTCATGGGCTCTGAGAAGACTTGCGTGCTGCGGGATAGTTTCTGCGAAAATCCAAAGCATGCCGCGCTATACAACCCCGTCGGAAGTATATGTATGAGTATGATATAGGGATGTATGGATGTATGGATTATAAAATCAGGTAAACAGGTTGTAACCGTGTATTGCTCTCAGAGTGTCCATGTCGGACATAAGGTTTGCTCATTTAGTCCGCGCAAAGGCTGCTGGACGTTTTATTACATGGGTTTCAATTCCACAACTGCCTCGTTTTCATCAGACGAAGCATAGAAGGTTCGGAGCAACAGGTACTGCTTAAATAAAGCTATGCTCTTTGTGACATAACTGAAAGGCCCAAACAGACAAAGAGACTTATTGCTACTTACTCGAGTCTATCCTTGAAGACCAAAGAGCCAACACCTGGCGATTGTCCCACAGCCCACTTCTGCCACCCATGCGGGTGCTTCGGCCGGAGTCAGCTTGCAACAGAACCAAAAGACGTCGATAGGACGGCCGTTCTCGCGGGGACTTTCTCGGGAACCGCAACTGGTCCACGCTCACTTGGAACAGGCGCCCCTCTAAGACATGGACATTCTATCGCGGCAGAGTCTGGAGAAGGGACAACTGCACCATATTGTGCACCAGATAGAGGGACGACCTGGAACGTACAAGCGTGCCCTTTGCAGGTAACGAATGCCCAAGTTCGAGGCGGCAACGCGCGAAGTTTTCGCTCACCATGCTAAGAGCATCTTAAGTTGACTACTCTTCAATTGAATCAGTTTTCTGGTAGCTTGGGATGTGAAGCCCTGTTATGGAGGCCCGCCCGCCACCTCATGAATTCCCATTCCTGAGAAATCGTAGTCCAGGGCTCTCTGACTGGTTAGCTGCAGATAATGTTGGATTATGCTCCGGGGATGGAGTTCATGGTTTACCCCGAGTCCCTCGACGAGGTTTTCCTAGCACAGTCGGCTTGCTCCGACGTAGTAAGCCTGTATTCAAGGGAATATAACAGAATCGGCTGAATCCATTGCCAGAGGCACTGACAGCACCATCTTTTTCTGCTAAGCCCAATTGAACAACAGGGGATACCTTGGGCGGTTTTGTTGTATGAGATGGCCCCCTCGCAGTAGTATGCTCTAACTTATCCAGGAGTGAGTGAACCGCGAGTAGATATGTTTGTTGGCTGCCATCCGTAGGAAAATGTGTAGGTACCTAAGTTAAGGATTCAAGCACGAGTCAGGAGAGGGTGAAAGTCCACTGCAGGGTGCAAGGAACTAATGCATCACGTGATTCCACGCAAAAAGTTCACAGCCCAGGGGTCTCAAGGTCAGGCTTTTGTGACTCCTTAAATTGTAACATCCCAGCGCAGTATCCGAAGGTGGCTCAGGGTCAGCACTTTCTGTGTATGTCCTTTCCATTCTCTTGGGCGGGAATTCTTGTTATTTCCTTGCTTGGTAGAATATGCACAAAAAAAAAAAAGCCATTTCAGCCAATAATTCAGACTCCCCCCACCCCAAAATAATAAATCATCATTAATTTCTGCCTCTTCTATGAGACATTTAAACAAATTATTATCTGTTGCTGCGGCTCTCAAAAGTCCCTCCCACTGAAGCTGGAGCTGGAGGTTGAGTGCAGGCTCCAAATCCGGAAGATTTAGGAACCCCTGCATACCTTCCAAGTTAGTGCATACCTATAATCGTACCCACTGCCCACTGGAGAAGGCTGTATAATCCCGCACCTTAGCCTAGTCTAGTCCTAGGGGGTTTAAATTAGAAATAATATCTCCATGCTAGCCCTGCACATGATGAGAAAATAATAAAGAACTCTCCTATCCTGCCCGATCTGTGGATCAGCTTTATTCCACCCTCGATGTTTGTTTGCCTGTTCGAGGCATTATTGTGTTGGGTTCTAGACTCCAGAGCAGCAAGACACTTGTACGCCCTGTAGGCCCTTACTAAGGACCATGCCTCATAAGTCAGTTCAACGTCCGACAGGGAATTATAGGTAGGTAGTAATGACCTCGTTCTCACGAAGGTGTCGCTGCCAACCTCAGGCCTCAAGGCCTCAAGGCTTGGATAATCCTAGTTCTGGGGAAAAGGCCCGCGTGGCCCAGGCTCGACGGATGCGGGGTATACCAAGACCTGTTGACCGGGGCTCAAGCCTCACAGGCTAGATAACTACGTAGTAAGCTGACTTGCTGAGGTCACGCTCGCTGAATAATATGCAGTCGAAAATTCAAAACAGATCCAGCGTCAATAATGCTGGCCGGTGTATACTCAAGCCCTCGTCTGTGACCATGTTGAGGTCAAGTTGACTTGCCAGCACTGGAGTCTAGGCCGCCTGCAGTGACCAACGGAAACCCGCACGAACTGGGGCTCCCTGAAACTGGAAGAGACTGGATTATCAAATCGCTCATCATGTGCTCTTCTACTGAAATTGGTAATAAGGGGTCCAGGTCACGGGAGACGGGAGCACTGCAGTAGGTAGTGAGCACTGAGCATTGAGCCCTGAGCAGTCGATCTCAGCCGAGACGCGGCTCCCAACTCCAGAGAGTCCACGGTCTAGCGGCTCGACCGATTGAGTGGCTTTCTGCCTCGCCACAACAATCATCTGTATGAGGGTTAAGGAGAACACTGCAGGGCTGACAAGTCAAAGTGTCCCGAATACTATCAAGTTTCCGATCCCAGCAGAAAACTCGGCGACACGGCAATGACTTCTGCCCACGAATGCGCGTGGAGTGGCGTTGAATAATGCCCACTTGGCAAATTGGCAAATAATCCCAAAACCTGGGTGCTGATTGGTTGGCGTGCGGCTGGCCTCGGGAGTCGATTAAGTCATCGGTTCAGTGGGGATCAAGAACCCGAAACGACCGTCCACGGGTCTTTCGTCATTATCCATTTATTATTATTCGGAGAAGGGTTTTCGTTTTGCTGCAGTATTATTTTGCGGCATTTGTTGATGGTAGATCCACTGCTCGATAGAGTATATGAGAGAAAGCCTCCAGTTGTAAATGGTGTTGCGCTGTAAAAGGACTATTGAGCTGTCCGTAAGGCCGTTGGCTCGCCGTTTTCAGCGTTGCCCGGACGGGTATAGACTCATATAGAGCATGCCATATTATTAGGTCGACTCTAGAGAGAGAGCTGGAGTCCTCGGGCCCGATTGAACTTATTCATTCTTTACCCCCGCAAATTCGGGAACCTCGTACTAGTACGGAGTATTAGTCTCCATCCATGATCATTCCAGACGTCATGATTTCATATTGTATCCAAGTTCCTTTGGCCCGCCGCGCTTGAACCTGGAACTTCATGGGAAGATGGTGATGGCAGTCTCCAGCAGATCCTCCAAACCACAGAGAAACATAGTTTAGCATTGTGTCATGCTGGGGAATGTCGTCGTTTGCGGCCGCTCGTGTGCGGTCCTCCTGTAGCCATATAAATGATCTCAACTTTCTGCCTTGCGATCGTTACCACTGCTGGCTGTACTAGTCCTCCGCTGCGGCATTTAGAGAATTAGTGTCCTTTTCCCGACGCCCGCTTATCTTTGGATAGCAAACTTGTTCCGACAGTCTGATTTCCTGCGATCTTGTTGGGTGCACCGACTCCTACTTCCGAAACCACTTCGTGTCCGTCTGGGGTTCGGGAGTAATCGGACTGCCGCAAGAGCCATTTTGTCCTCGCAACTCGGCCTCATCCCCGACATCTCCCGTGAAACTGTGGAGAAGCATCAGTCGGAGGAGGCAGTGAAACGCCTCTGCTAACTATACGGCTGTGACCATGGGCTCTGGTGCAAACATACATATACCCCCTGGTGGCCCGCCTTCTCCTGGTCCTCTCTACTCAGATTTCTTCCAACAACAACTTGCAAAGCAGCGAAACAATAACTATCACTCGACTTCGCTAAGAACCATGGTTGCTACATCTGTGAACCGTACTGCCCTGCACCCTGGTGGTGTCCAGTATGTGCCTCCGGCTCTCCTCCTTGCCTGTCCCTATCTGACCCCGGTTCACCTCGCTGCCGCGAACTTCACAACTTCACTTTCCTTCATGGAGTGTGTCTATACTAACATGTATCGTCCAGGCCAGGCACTAGCCACACCGAACTTGAGGAAGAGCTCCACGAGCACGCCCACATTGACTACGACCGCGTTGCCATTGTAAGCCGCTGCTCCAATACCATGCAACCTCCAGGCCAACAGTCACTAACGCTCCCTAGATCGCTAACCCCTCTGTCGCCGCTCTCTATGAAGATGCTCTTGTCTACGAGACTGGTACCGCTATCACATCAAGCGGTGCTCTAACGGCCTACTCTGGTGCCAAGACTGGACGCTCTCCTTCAGATAAGCGTATTGTCAAGGAGGAGTCCTCAGAAAAGGATGTCTGGTGGGGACCTGTCAACAAGCCTATGGCTCCCGAGGTAAGTGTTAAGCTCTCGCGTCCCCTTGCATGGTCGATGCCACGTCCTGCCTGCGATGCCTTGGGACCGAAAGCCCAAGCTTTTTGCTTCCGTTATGTCCGCGCAAGGGTGTGACAATGTGTAAATGCCTCATACCTCAGGTCGTATGAGGGATGATCTGCGCAGTCCCTCCCAAGTGCTGTCGTGGGTCTGTGGACCTGCATCGACCTTGCAGGGTGCTACCAGTGACGTCATCCTACATGGCTGGGCTGACTCGGGGCGTTACAGGTCTGGCGTATCAACCGTGAGCGTGCTGTTGACTACCTCAACACCCGCAACCGTATTTACGTTATCGATGGTTTTGCTGGCTGGGATGAGCGCTACCGTATCTGCGTCCGTGTCGTCTGCGCCCGCGCCTACCATGCCCTCTTCATGCGGAACATGCTCATCCGCCCCTCTCCCGAAGAATTGCAGCACTTCCACCCCGACTATGTCATCTACAACGCCGGTTCCTTCCCTGCCAACCGCTACACTGAGGGTATGACCTCCGCTACCTCCGTCGCCATCAACTTCGCCGAGAAGGAGATGGTTATCCTGGGTACCGAGTATGCCGGTGAAATGAAGAAGGGTGTCTTCACTATCCTCTTCTACGAGATGCCCGTCAAGCACAACGTCCTGACCCTGCACTCTTCTGCCAACCAGGGACAGAACGGTGACGTTACTGTCTTCTTCGGTCTGTCTGGAACTGGAAAGACCACCCTTTCCGCTGACCCCAAGCGTGCTCTGATCGGTGATGACGAACACTGCTGGACCGACCGTGGTGTCTTCAACATCGAAGGTGGATGCTACGCCAAGTGCATTGGTCTCTCCGCTGAGAAGGAGCCCGATATTTACAACGCCATCCGCTTCGGCTCCGTTCTGGAGAATGTCGTCTTCGACCCTATCAGCCGTGTCGTCAACTACGATGATGCCACCCTCACCGAGAACACCCGCTGCGCCTACCCCATCGAGTACATTGAGAACGCCAAGATTCCTTGCTTGTCCGACAGCCACCCCACCAACATCATCCTCCTCACCTGCGATGCTCGCGGCGTGCTTCCTCCCATCTCCAAGCTCACCACCGAGCAGACCATGTTCCACTTCATCTCGGGCTACACCTCCAAGATGGCCGGTACTGAGGACGGTGTGACCGAGCCCCAGGCCACCTTCTCCTCTTGCTTCGCTCAGCCTTTCCTTGCTCTCCACCCCATGCGCTACGCCACCATGCTCGCCGAGAAGATCTCGCAGCATAAGGCTAATGCCTGGCTCCTCAACACCGGTTGGGTTGGCGCTGGTGCCACCACTGGTGGCAAGCGTTGCCCTCTGAAGTACACCCGTGCCATCCTTGACGCCATCCACAGCGGTGAGCTCGCCAAGGCCGAGTACGAGACTTACGACGTCTTCAACCTCCATGTCCCCAAGAGCTGCCCTGGCGTTCCCGCTGAGCTGCTGAACCCCAAGAACAGCTGGACTGCCACCACCAGCTTCTCCGACGAGGTGAACAAGCTGGGCAAGTTGTTCAACGAGAACTTCCAGAAGTACGCCGACCAGGCTACCAAGGAGGTGATCGCGGCCGGTCCCGTGGTCCAGTAGTAAATTTCTCCAAAATCTCGCTTTTTCTCTCTTTTTTCTTCTTTTTCTCCGTTTATGATTTCCCCATGTCGAGTTATTTTCTTTTCCATTTTATCGTCTCATTGCATGGCGTGCTGCGTACTAAATCTGGGTTTGACTTTGCTCTCTTTCGAGAGCCGGGATCAGTTGGGCTATGCCTTTTGGCTCCTGTGATGATAGGATTGGCCTCATGGTCAGCAGGTTAGATAACCATAAATCCACAAGATACTCCCGCATTCATCCTGAACAGTCATCCGTAATGTTTTGATTGTAGCCTTAGCACAACCTATCCGATAGTGCCTCACTCTAGTTTGTTCTCGGCTCTGCAATCTCACCTCTATTGTTTCCTTTACAACCATCGCCAGATTCATCAGAAAATAAATGTAAATATAAATATAAATATAAATATAAATATAAATATAAATATAAATATAAATAAATAAAATAAACATAAAGTAATCAAATCCAAGGAGAGGACTCTGCAAGCTCAGAATTTTTAAGACTCTCAACGGACCGCAGCCCCGTCTACAATAAGGGAAAACGGAGAGATACCGTGGAGTATAACTAGTCAGCTTAGCTTGGTAGTCCATAGAAATGCAGCCACAACATTAAGCAGCGAAAATCGGCCCTTTACCAACTAAGTGAGTCTACCTTGTGAGTGGACTCGTTAACCTCACTTTACATCCCCATCTAAGCAAACTACCGTGCAAGCTTCAGCTTTAAGCTCCGCTTCCGACCCTCCAGTCCGTCTGCCGAGTTTCCGCCCCGACTCTCTTCCCTCCCCCTTCGGATCTCCCGCCTTTCCAGCCGGGGCTTGTCCCGACGGCTTGACTCTGCTGAGCTGATTGCCGGGGGTGGATTCCGGGATGGGGTTGGAATCTCTAGGTCTCTTCTTCTTGTCTTGTCTAGAATGTGGGTACTGCCTTGCATCCCCATGCCTATCTCTACAACCATGCTGTTCAGATGCCTCACTGCTTTTCTGTTTCGGATGAGGGGCGGAGGGTTAGGTTGCTTTCTAATGGTTTTTTTAAGTGTAGGGTTTCATCAAGTTGTTAGTTGGGGCTTACTGCGTGTCCTCTTTGAGTGCCACTCTGCCGTGAGTGGCTGATACTGGACTATTGACTTATGACTTAGGTATGGGTTATGGACTATGGGGCCTCATAGTCCAGGGGGAGGAGAACTCCTCCGGAGCCAGGGCTCATGACGGATCACCGATCAGCCTGACGGAACGTGTGTCTTCCGTTGGATGGAATCCGAAGGATATCTCGGATACTGTTGGGACCTGAACTCGAGGAGTTAACACTAGTAGTATCCAAGCCTATATTATTGAGATCTCGCTGTATAGGAAAATGCCGATTATCGGCGGCGGAGCACTGTTGTCCAGATGGCATATGGTCACTTGGTCACACGATGTGACGGGAGCTTCACCTCACTACGAGTAGACTACCTGATTAGGATATGGATGGGGTATCCACTCAGGTACATGGCGGTATCAAATTCTCCTAGGAATGCTTGGCCGTGGAAACAACCTAGTAGTGGCTCGGAATTCCGTGTTGAAGAGGGAAATGAGATGGGATGTTTAGTCCCTGGATCCTGGCACAAAATGCCCGAAGATGACGGTGTAAGGACGTAGTGAACTGGCAATGGACCTCCCGTATATACAAGGGGTACATAGGATAATATCGGTGGAGTTGACACGCCACCATTGGCCATATTCAACATCCATCCGAAGACGGAGGAATACTAATTGGCAATAAATATAGCTTTGGTGGAACGGAAATATCGACCAGGGACGGGGAACGACAGCGGGAACTAAGAGGAATAGCCGATCAGGGCCGTAAAATGGGACTGGAGGACGGCACTCCGGAGAAGACTAATCAGCAGTAGGATGATTCTCAGCAGTGTAGCTTCCATCTATCCTCGGATCGTCGGGCGGATGTCGGGGGCGGTAACCACGGACTCCTGTTGATGCTGTCAGCTTTAGTGATTTATGCAACTGCTCAGGATAGAGGGTGTATGTATGTATATATGTATATATCGCAGGGATATCTATAAAAGGCCTGTGACGATGGATGCTGGCTGTCAAGCTTGCCATGAGTCTGTACCTGAGGTACGGTAGAGTCTGACCTTGATGGTAGGTAGGTTACTGGACGGTCTTGGGTGGTGGTTGTTGGTTGGTCCGGGGAAAAGGCACGGGAAACCGGCCCAGGCCTGCACTCAGCACAGCATTGCCCGCACTGCACACTCAGCTCCAGCTCCAGCTTACTTAGCTTCTCCGTCGTCGGCTTAGACTGGTATTCCCTGTACCGGTATTTTTCATAAATTACCATCACAATGACGTCAACTACTTCAGTACTATGAGGAAGTATAGAGGTAACAGTGCATGGCAGATGCACGTCTACAGGTGGTAGACTTAGTAGCTACTAGTAGTACTAATACTAGTTGTACTCCAAGAAGAGTCTCGTAGCTTCTACGAATAAAGGCAAAAGAAAAGATACAGATACTTACTACATGCAACTGCAAGCCGACAGCTTGGGCATATCCCCGCATTATCCAATTCCGCTGCTAAAAGCCATCCTTGGGTATTCCTTACTATAGAAGTGGGGACGCTTTCTAGCGAAGATCGCAACATAATATTCGTATCTCGAATAGTAATCCTAGTGGAAGAATAATTATCACGGCCCCATATTATATATGCGCTCTCAGCTACTAATATGGACTTGTATCCCTGCCACTCGGACTCTGTGCTCGGTTCTAGCAAGGTAAGAGAGCCAGGATAGCCATCGAATTATAAGCTCTTGGGACTCTTCCATCTGCAACCTCTACGACATCAGTATTCCATTCCTCCTCCTCCTACCTACCTACTACTATACTTAGTACCTGTATTTCTCCCCGCACTTCATCCCAGTCCATCATCTGACGACCATCCAGACAATCCCGTCCCTCCTCATCTTCCCTACATCTCCTCTCCTCTCCTCCTCTCCTCCTCTTCCCAAGCTTCATTCTCTCGCGACTCTTCCCGACGCCTGTCCCTGGCCACCCACTTCCCCTTCCGGTTCCATCCAGTCCGTGGCCACGGTTCCCTATACTACTGGTGGAGTAAGTCTGCTCTTTCCTCTCCGCAACCTGTCTCTGCGTCATTTCTGTCACACGAGCTTACCGCTTGCCCTCGGTGCTACCGGCTTTCGCCCTGTACTTCTACTAACCGCTTCTCTCCGTCCAGCGTTTCTCCTCCTTTCCCCTCATTATACGCTGTCGGTCAGTGGATAGTCTTTCTCTCTTGTCTTTCTCCCTGCTCTGCAGTCTACTTTCTCTACACCCATTTATACTCAATCAGCAAACTTCCTGCGTCCTCATCAACATGGCTTCTACCACGAAAGAGTCAGCTCAACCCGCGATGGATTTCTTGCACCACCCTTATACTCGTGCCGCCCTCCCCTTCGTTAATGGCGGTCTTGCCGGTATGACGGCAACCGTCGCTATCCAGCCCATTGATATGATCAAGGTGCGTTTGCAGCTTGCTGGCGAGGGCGTGCGTACTGGCCCTCGTCCATCTGCTTTTGGTGTCGCCCGCGATATTATCGCGTCCGGAAAGGTCCTCGACCTTTACACCGGCCTGTCCGCCGGTCTTCTACGCCAGGCCGTCTACACTACGGCTCGTCTTGGATTTTTCGACACTTTCATGAAAACACTGAACAAGAACGCCGAAGCATCGAGTCGGAAAGTCACCTTTGCGGAGCGTGCTGGTGCTGGCTTAGCGGCCGGTGGTGTCGCTGCCATGATCGGTAACCCAGCAGATCTGGCGCTCGTACGAATGCAGTCAGACGGCCTCAAACCTCCAGAGGCCCGCGCCAACTATCGTTCTGTCATCGATGCCTTGTTCCGTATCTCCAAGGTTGAGGGCGTTACTGCCTTATGGGCTGGTGCTTTCCCCACGGTTGTTCGTGCTATGTCGCTCAATCTGGGTCAACTGGCTTTCTTCGCCGAGTCCAAAGCCCAATTGAAAACCCGAACCAACCTCTCTGCGCAAAACCAGACCTTTGCCGCTTCTGCGATCGCTGGCTTCTTCGCTAGTTTCCTTTCGTTGCCATTTGACTTTGTCAAGACTCGTCTGCAAAAACAACAAAAGGATCCTAAGACTGGACAAGTGCCATACAAGGGCATGCTCGACTGTGCTCGCAAAGTGGTCAAGGACGAAGGCTGGTTGAGGTTTTACCGCGGGTTCGGCACATACTATGTGCGGATCGCACCCCATGCGTTAGTCTCCCCACTCTGCATACTTTGTTTTTTCTTTGTTGCTTATCGCTGACCCACCGCTCCACTTTTAGCATGGTGACTCTTATCGTCGCTGATTACCTCAACCTCATTACCAAGTAATGCAACAAGTGAACCAACATAAGACTCTTCAGCAGCTGGCTTTCAACAGCCAGAGTTTTCGTTTCTGCGGCTCTGGATTCAGGTCTCCATTAATTATGGCGATGAATTCGACGTTCTCGTATCTTTACTGCGGTCAACAACTTCCAATAGCCCCCAGTTGAAAAGAAACAATGCGTCTTAACACCCGCAGGAGTCGGTATACTGCACTGGACGCTCCCAAAAAAGAAATCTATATCCGGGACTGTTAGAATCCTGTCAGTTGACTGTTCTTTTATCCAATTGTACGGCGTAATGGCTTAGGAGGGTGCAAGAAGAAATTTGCCTGTCCGGAACAGCGAATGCTTGTTTGTGTCTGTGAAGATGGAAATGTCTGATGCTTTGAGAATACCTGTTGGGTTCATGATCCCGGCATGGCTTACATGGTGGAGTATTACTTCAGTTCTCAGCTCTGATTTTCTCATGTTCAAGTACCCGTTCTCGTTGAGACTGGTGTGCATTTCCTGTCTGCATCGATGATTGTCGAATTATCTCTTATGTTTTAGTTATACCCATGCGAGCAAGAGCTGTGCTTCCAGCGCAGTACGTAGGTAGTTGAGACAGAATGGAGCACTTTCGAAACAACGCGCCAGGCTCTAATACTAGGTATTATGGTGTATCATACACAGGGGTATGCAAGGTTGCCTCTCTCTGAGATCAAGTTCCGGCAGTGATTCCTTTCCGCGTATTCAAGGGTGCTCAAGAAAAGAACGAATACGGTCTTAGACCTTGAGGTAGTTTCCGATCGCAACCTCATAGAGTCAAATGTCCCACTGCAACACACTGCAAACCGGTAGACTGGGAGTAGGCAACACAGCCTAATCCTCATCTGACCCGTCATTTATCCGAGTTCGAGCCCTACTCCCCATCTTCGTCTTCACCCTCACTCCCACTCCCACTCCCAGTTGCCTGGCTCCGCTCATCCTCAACCTCTGTAACCCCCCTGGATCTCGCCCTCTCCTGCTTAATCCTCACCCGCTCAACCTCCGTCCTATCTTCATTCCCGCCTTGCCCCGCCCCAACGACGGGGTCATCGTCACTCCCAAGAATAATCCCGCTCGCCCGCTTTCGCCTCCCACCAATTCCCAGCTCCTCTTCCTCCTCTTCCTCGCGATCGCGCCTCATCGCCGCCTCCGCCCTCCGCACCCTCCGCACCAAGACCGGGTCCTCGCGGAGATCGCTCGTCGTCAGGACCTCAGAGCAGACGGGGCATTTCACAGCGCGGACCCGTCTTCCGCGGCTGCTGGGACCGGAACTCGATGATGCAGAGGGGACGGTCATGGAGCTCTGGCTAATCATGGCGGTGATGGCCTCGCGCTCGAAGCTGTGGGGGCATTTCTTGCTTGTTACGGGGTCTCGGAAGGGGAGGAGGGTCAGAGGGCATTTTAAGGAGATGCGCTCGCGTTCGATGGCGAGGTCGTCGGAGTCGGCGGAGGGGCTGCGCGGGCGGGCGTGCCGTGTGCGGCGGGATGTAGAGGGTGAGGTGGTATGGCCCGTTCTTGAGGAGGAGGTCGTTCGTGCGGCGGGGTCTTCGAGGTGGGCGAACCAGGTCGAGGCATGTGGAAGGGGTGGGATGTCGTCGCCGGGGTGCTTGGCTTCGTGGACAATGCGGTAGAAGCCGATGTAGCTGTTGTTTTTGGAGTAGCTGTTCAACATGCACCGTTAGTAGGGGTTTTATATGGATAAGGAAGAACGCAATGCGGGGTAGATAGATAGATAGGTAGGCAGGCGTACCGATCCGTCAACGAAAGCTCCTCCCATTTCGCAGTGTCCTCGGCCATCTTCCCTTCCAGCTTGCGACTCAACGAAACATCCTCACCACCCTCAACCTCAGGCGTAGGCTCATAAGCAGCAGCAGCATCATCATCATCATCATCATTATCTTCATCATCATCTCCCGCATCATCCCCATCCAAGCGTCTCCTCCGCCGTGTCCTCTGCCTCGGATGACTCGAAGTGTCTTCCGCCTCGGCCTGCAATCCACCCAAAACATCTCCAAGCGCATCAACCCTGACCTCCGAATCTATCGCCCGCCGCATACTCTGGTCCAACCGTCCCGTGATTGCCTTAGCAGACTCCTCTAACTCCCTCAACCGAGCCGCCTCTGGCCCATCACCATCACTATCACCATCATAACCACCCACATCCTCCTTCCTCTCCTCTTCCTCCTCGTCCTCCCTGCCCTCCGTCATCGATCGCTCGACTTCCCCACGCCGCGCAGTCCTAGCCTTCTCCTTCTGAAACCGCACCCTCGCATCCGTCAGCCGCTCATTCACCTCACCCGCCGAATCCGTCAACTTGTTCTGGACGTGCTGGATGTGCGTCTTTAGTTGGCGCAGTGCTTGAGAGCGGAGGAGGCCGAGGAGCGCAGCGCGCCCGGCATCGTTAAGCGGTGCGATCGGTGGCTCGTAAGCTGGGAGTGGAGGGGTTGTTGCTCGTTCGCTTTGGCCTTGGCCTGGTGTTGCCGTTGTTCTGGCGCGATCGCGGTCGCGGGGACGGGATGAGCGTGGCGTTGAGAGCATTTCCACCCCCTTTACTGTTTGGTTTCGCTTTCAGCTCCAGATAGACTATAAGAGAGGACGTGTGTGGGGGTTTTGGAGCCTGGCGAGAGCATAGATTTGACGCTGGGTTGTAGAGGCATCGACAAAGAAACCCGCGACGCGTTGGCGCTAGGCTGTTTTGGGTTTAATGATTACTGACCCGACCGTGTGGGCCACGGGCTCGATGTGTGGACACCAGGTACGGGAGTATGAGATATCCTATACCCTTAGAGATATTCTACATAGTCTATTGTTGCTCTAACCTGGGAGATCTATAGATGACAACACTACATCGGGACCTTGGAATAATTTGATCAAGCCGGATCTGAGCCGAGTTCTTTCAGTCCTCAACCTCAACAGTGACATGACTGTTCTGTCATCACTGGTTCAGGACACCGTTGAAAAGCGTCTCAAGTCTCAGAATTGGTATGTGCCAGTGCAATCGATGCCAGCGTGTATAACCGCGACTTCACGAACTGATTATCCCCGGCAAGGCAAAGCCGCGCTTTGTTGACTCGCATGAGACCATTGGGGTTCAGAGGCTGCGCTATGTAAAATTCGATTCGATAGCTGCACAGAGGCCATAATCCGGTCAAACAATGGGTTTCAGAAGAATCCCCGTAGCGGGCTCGGCACTTTCGATGTAGTAGTTGAAAGGGAAAGCAGGTTGGGGTGAGGTGTATATTAGTGGCTTGACCATCCATCAGTCCGCGTCCCTCGTAAGATATACCTATATATTCGTCGAGATAACGCAGAACTCCTTCTGAGTGAGTGAAAAGGAAATATCAAGTCGGGCTTGTGGAAAAAAGGTATTTGGAATTCCTTGAGATAATAGTAATACATAAGCGAATAGATGCTCGAAAATCCTAGACTTTATAGAAACAGAATGCATGGTAGAAGCCTACTCCGTTAGCCTGCAGATTATTGACAAAAAATAGGGCCAAATACTTACTTGCAGCCTCCTTTTCCTCCTCCGTCATCATTAGTTCTCCCGTAGCCCTATCACGGACTCCCATGCGCTCACTCAACGGGCCGAGTTCGGAGTCATCCTTTTCGTCTCTCCATACCTCTAGGAACGGCTTCCGGTATTGGAGCTCGAGGTTATAGTCTTCGGTCAACCTGCAAAAAGTGTCAGATACAGTTGGGAGCCGCCGAATAGGATACTCACGCTCTAAAAGCCTCCCAAGGTACAACATACTCCGGAATTTCTTCGACAGCCTCCTCCATAAAGTAACTGTACTTCCACCCGAACGGAGGGCGGAAAACGCCGTCTTCAGGAGTTGCGCCAGGGAATCGAACACGGTATATGGAGTTGCCCCATTCCAGCTTCTTGTCCTCTTCAACTTCCCCATCCTCAGGTTCTGCATCTTCTTTCTTGGCCACAGCCTCGCGCTCCTTTCGCTTGGTGTGATATTTAGCAACTTGCGCGCTGATAACGTCCGAGTTCGGGCAGACTCCGAGAAAACGGCCACCTTTCTTTAGAACACCCGCCACATTGCGTAGCATCTGTCTTGCTTTTTCCTCACTTTCGAAAGCGTAGTGGATCGTAAACATGGAGGCGACAACATCAAACCCGCCACCACCCCAGCGCGAGCTCATGACCGAACCTCCAGGCCCGACATTAGGGTCGATACCCACTTGCTGTACTATGGGTAAATCCCCCAACCATTCCCCGAAGCAGTCTTTGGGTGCAAATTCTGCGTGAAAGAGCGGCGGGCCACGGCGTTGGCGAGGACCGCGCCCGCTCCTCATCTGGTTGTAGCGGTCGCGTGCTTGGGAAATGGAAATATCGGCGGGGTCGAGACCGACATAGAGATCAACTGGTTGAGGTGCCAGCTGCCATTTACCCAAGTCACCACCTTTACCGCAGCCCAAGTCGATCACCAGCAGTCGCTTTTCCTCCGAAGGAGGTGGCGGACCGTTAGCCCATTCTTTCGTATCCATGACACGAGCCACGAACTCCTCATCGGGCGAGAATTTCTGGATAAGTGTGCTCTTAACCCAATTGTTGAAGGATCGTAGCCCCTTGATCTTGCTCTCGGTTTTCCGCCACTCTCTGCCTCTTTGCGGTACGGCGTTGTAATGTTGCCGGACGATATCAGTCACGCCGCGACTCTGAGAAGTGCGCATGGCATCCTCCACCTGAGCGCGCTCTCTCTCCTCTTGCCTCCTGCGCACAGTTTCCGGATCAACTAATCCCATACGCGCACCACCACCGGGCCGTTTTCGCTGCCGCGCCTGAGCTTCCGGGGTTGGGGAACGACGAGGAGGGGGAGAGGGGGACCGTTTCGAGTGCTCATTTCGATCTCGCGCTGATGCACGATCGTCTGCGTCGCGTCGCGAATAAATGGAGGGCGCTTCTCGACCAGGTCGTCGTTTCTGATGTCGCTCCTGGAGTCGCTTGCGTTTGGAGCCTGGGCGGTCCGATGTGGTCTTCGACTTGTCTTCCTCTTCATCTGCCAATTTCCTCTTTTTGTCCGCGGGAGAGCCATTTTGGTCGTTGGGAGCTGCAACAGAGCCCTGGCTCTCATTTTTCTCCCCTGTAATATCTCCGGGTCTGGCCCCTTCCACACCGGGCGGAGAATTCATGGCGGCAGTGGCAGGATATGCTTTCCCTTTCTCTTTCGGACGAGGCGGCTGTCGGTCAATTTCTCTGTCTGCGGTTTGCAGTGGTTCGACTGGCAGGGCGGGTAGCTGAACTTGTTCCGACGGAGAGGCGGGAGCTGGGTTCTGGAGCTCCGGTTTTGCTGTCAAGTGGGGATCATTGGGGAGCTATCGAGATTGCGCAGATGAGTAAATTAGCGCGTAGCACCCTCAATAACATATAACCAACAATCTGAGAGACATTCAAGCTCGAATGACCTATCAACTTAAACGATATTCTAAGCCGGTTTCGCCTCTTGGACGCGGACAAGCCAGCTTTTCTCGTGAAATTACGGCTCAGCCATGGGCAGGGAATCACGTACCGAGGGAGAAAGATCCTGTTGCTGGGCACTCTCTAGAAGCTGGTTTGGATGCGTGAGAGTAGGCCGGGGTTCATCGGTGCGTTGTTGCTGGCGATGGTCCTCCCAGCTGTCCCGTGCGGCGTCATACATGGCGCCTCCACTGACTCTTCGGCTAGGCTGGGTGTCATCGACCATGATTGAAGATGTCCCATAGCAGATGTGTTCCTTCTTGAAGCGACGGAAAAGTAAAGAAAGGATGAAGAAATGGGCAGTTGACAGAATGCAATGGCTTCGTTTGTTGGTTCAAGGTGAGATCGAACCACGTTTTCCCTTTCCAGATTCGGAGTCGATCAGCCTACAATAAAGGGCTTTGTGTTGTAGCTAAGTTTTCACCTCAGTTCTGCATACGACTGAGAATTCAAGAACACTGGAGCCTTGTACCTGCCACCCAAGGTATTCAATTGGCGTGGACGGCCCAGGGGCGTTACTGAGACAATCAGTTAACAGGTACTACCTAGTATACATTCAGCATTTTTGGATATCAAGCTATAACTCAGAACACAACAGTTCAGTGCCTCCCAGAATGTCCAAAAATCTGCCTTTCCAGAGCCAGAGAGGATATAAGCCATTCACACTGAATGAGTTTAGGGCATCTTGACAACCCAAGTAGTTTAATAAAGTGACACGAAATGGTCATATGGTGGTGGTATATACAGATCAAAACTTGAGGCACGAGAACTGACAACCCTGAACCGCCCAAACGCCGCGCTTACAATTAACATGCCCGATTATATGCACCACAAGGTCATGGAGAACAAAAACTATCAAGAAGTCGATGCTTTTCGCCTTGGAGATTTGACGTTCAATACTTGTCTCATCCGTCGAATTTTGGCCCACCATTCTCGGTCCTTCGACTTTTTAACCTCGTCATTCGGTTCATCGACCAGAGGCTCATCCACAGGAGCTTCTGACCCGGCACGGCTACTCATAGGTGTGCTTGATCGGGTCTGCCGCAAATGTTTCACTTTGAGAGCCTGCGCTAAGAGTTCCCAGCCACTGTGCAGTCCTTCTGTTTTCCCAGAAGAGTTTTCCGTGCCACTTTGGGTTTTGCGATTGATCCAGGGACAGTATTCCATATGCTCACTGGCCACGTCTAATGGATCGTGGGCAGTGGTATCTTCATTGTCCTTGGGTTTGTACATCCAAAGGCCCAGCCGTCGAAAGCATGCTTTGCACCCAGCTAAACCGTTTGTCCCTTCAATAGAGTCCCAGCCGAAAAATGCTAGAGTAAACGCAGCCTCGTTGATCGAATGATCTTGGGCAGACGATTGAGCAGGTTGTTCTTGCCCGTTCTCCGGGCCACCCTGCATTTCGGTAGCTCCTTCATTTGTTTCGGGTGGATGTAAAGTGCCAGCAGGTAAAATAGATATTATATCCTTGGTACTAAAGCTTTCTGGCACTTTGAGAGCACTTGGACTGGGCAGCTGGTCAGCTATTGCGAGCAAATGTGAGTAGCGTGCGTGAAGGGAGGAGATGGCGGTATCAGGATTCGTCAGCTGCAGTCGGTGAATTGTGGCTAAGTAATGTTAGTTGAATCAAATACACCGAGGATTTCGAATGTCGGCACAAACCGTCGCAGCCCTTGTTCCGCCATGGACAGTTCTCACCATGTCCTTGAACCATGAGATTGGCGTATTCCTGAACAAGTTTTGTGCCTAATTTATATCAGCCCGGCCCCTTCAATAGACCGACTCTCACCACTCACGGACTTCCTTCCTTTCCTGTATCTTTTCACCATCGTAGCCATCCAGCTCGTCTAGTTCGTCAGGGATCTTGACAACAACAGACCCTCCGCAGCCTCCAACGCATGTAACACGGGCCACATCGGTACAGATCCAGCCACGCTTGGCCCATTCAACCTCATTCACCGCGGAAGGCTTCGGCGACCATCGATCGACCCGACGGAACGTCTCCAGTCGCTCCAGAAAACGTTCGCGGTCCCAAGGAACGAAGCTGGGTCGAGACTGCGATGACACTGAAGATGTGCGCGAGACAGGTCTCGCAACTTTGAGAATATCTTTCGGAACTGAGCTGAGGATGCTGTCGGGGCCGCTTAGACGTGCCTTCTTTGCCGACGGAAGTTCGCATGGTGTCCCAGTGCTGGCCGATGTTGTGTTTGAAGATTCAGTATTCGAAGGCCTGGTTAGAGATTCGAGCACCCGGTGGAATTTGCGCTTTTTCGTCTCTAAGGCATAAGACATTTTCTGGCGTGAAATAAAGCGCCTTCGCTGGTTAGTTCAGTGGAGGGTGAGGCCTCGTCTGTCGTTGGCGGCTCTTTTGGGAGAGAACTGCGGAGCTCCAGCAAGCTGGGCCAGACCAGATGCTCCCTGATCCAAAAACGGAGTATCTTCTGCCTCAGGTATCAATTATCTTCAGGCATCCATCCGTTTTTCTCGAGGGTGACCTATCCTGTAGAACGAACGACTGGCGGCAGACGATTGATCTCAAGGTCCCATTATCAAGTCTCTCGAAGGTACTACCACTCCTACTAGAAACTACCTAAGTCCACACCGTACCAGAATAATCGTATGATACCTATCTAGACAGCAAATTGTGCTGTTCTGATTGGCCCCGCTCTGATCGGCCTGTTCCGAGACTCCGCCGCATTTCTGGGAGAGCGCCGTTCATGACAATTTCTCTTCGACAATAACACATCCCTATCGTCGCCACAATCATGGCGTCGCTGGGCAATTCGATCCCCTTTTTTCGGCGACTTGCGCCTCGATTATCCAAGGAACTGTTTACCACCCGCCAATGTCTTGTCCGAAACCAGACTTATGCCACCCAAGCAGTTCTCCGCACGCCCTCCGCTCCCTTCTCTCGGAACACCAGCAGAATCAATTCAACCTCTTTGAAGGTCAAGGCCTGGAAAGCTTTTGCGCGGCACGCCTCGGACTCTGCTACCACCAGTGCTGCCGACTCCACGGCGACAAAGTCAAGCTTTCCTAATGTCAGCGACAAAACTGTGGCATACTGGTTACTAGGCAGCGCGGCCAGTGTTTTCGGTATTGTGGTTTTTGGAGGTCTCACTAGGTTAACAGAATCAGGGCACGTCTTTCCTGCAAGTGGGGACTCGGCATGTACTTATCTTGCTAACTGTCCGTCAGATTGAGCATCACCGAATGGCGTCCCGTTACCGGCTCCCTTCCTCCCATGAACGACGAAGACTGGGAATCCGAGTTCGCAAAGTACCGTGCTTCGCCCGAGTTCAAGATTCTAAACTCAACGATGAACTTGTCTGAATTTAAGTCTATCTACTACATGGAATGGATCCACCGTCTCTGGGGCCGATTTGTCGGACTGTCCTTCGTCCTACCGGCTATATACTTCGTTGCGAAGAAAAAGGTTAGCAAGCCCATGGCGCTACGGCTAGGTGGTATTGCAGGCTTGATTGGATTCCAAGGCTTCATTGGCTGGTGGATGGTGAAGTCAGGGCTCAAGGACGATCTCTTTGCCCCGGGCAGTCATCCTCGCGTTAGTCAATACCGCTTGACAGCCCATTTGGGTGCCGCTTTCGCCTGCTACGTTGCAATGCTTTGGAATGGTCTTGCGATCCTACGGTCTCATCGTCTTCTCAAGGATCCAGATGCCGGTCTTGAAGTTTTGGACTCGCTCAAGGACCCCAGGCTCAGGATTTTCCGTCGATCTGTTGCCGGGTTGGCCCTCCTCGTGTTCGTGACTGCCATGTCCGGAGCTCTTGTCGCCGGCTTGGACGCTGGATTGATCTATAACGAATTCCCCTACATGGGCAATGGACTCACACCTCCAACGTCAGAGCTATTCGACGAAAGGTATTCACGGCACGAGGACCGATCAGATCTCTGGTGGAGAAACATGCTAGAGAATCCTTCTCTAGTTCAATTGGACCACCGTATCTTGGCCATGACCACCTTCACCAGCATCATGGCTCTTTGGGCCTACACTCGCCGGTCAGCTACCATGAAACAGTTCCTTCCGCGAGCTGCGAAGAAGGGAGTCCACGGTGTCGTCGCCTTCGCGTTTGTGCAAGTCGGGCTCGGTCTCTCCACGTTGCTGTACCTTGTTCCGACGCCTCTAGCTTCCGCTCACCAAGCTGGAAGTTTGTTCCTCCTTACCTGGGTTCTCGTCCTAGGCAGTCGGGTCTGGCACCCGTCACGGACGGCGAAGTTGCTACAGATGGCAGCCAAAGCTCGTGGACACGCTGTGTCCAATGCCGTCCGCCATGCGCCTCAAAAGCTATAGATTAATTTCGGAGGCTCTTCGCCTCGCCTATGACCTCTGGGGTCAAATGATCTCGTTGTATTATAACGAAAATCCCTACTTCCATTTCCTGTACATTACTACCAATACATCTTTTTTCGAAATATTCACCTTCATCACATCATTTGGATGCACATATCACATCGCTGCTAAAGATTATGAAATCCATGCCTTCTACAAACGCACCGCCGCTCGTCAGCTCGCAAACAGTTCCAACCCTCTCACTTCAGCTGAGCAGTCCACCGATGGTCAAACCGAATATTCCGAGCACTATGCTATTTTCCAAGCCCTAGGAATACCCCGTTACAACATGACCAAATTGGCACCTCATTTGCGACGACGCTCGCCCTTCTCCCTTCTGGTCCTTGATTTTGCGTCTCGCCCGCTAGAGCCATAATCTCCATCGTCGTCGTGGTAATCGTCATCGCCGACACTGTCATCGTCCTCCCCATATTCTTCGTCAGTTTCAGTAAGCTCAATATACCGAGGCCTCTTCGCCTTGCGGATATTCTCACGGCCCCGGTCCCCAGGGAGAGCTATAGTTTTCCGCAACCCATTCCCGCGCTGCTTTTCGACCCGGTGACCGTATTCGCGTTCCAGGACGTGGTCCAGCCAACCCGCGTACGAAAACAAGCACAGGTCCCTAGCGCCGATGAGTTCGTCTATGGTATACCGCCTACGAACTGCGGCAGGCTTGTTATGATAAGGGGAGTCTTTGTCAGCGTTATGCTCCATCGAGGTTCTGCCGACAAGCGTCGACCCAGAGCCAGACACAACCGACGCCCGTTCGACCCGGCTCCGCACATCACGCTTCTTTCTCGACCGAGTGCACTCCTCCACGGAACCTGCCGTAGACCCGACTGAAGTAGTAGTCAGAGTCGGAGCCGGAGTCAGGGCCAAAGCCAAAGCCGGAAACCGTCTCTCATTCTTCTTCCCCCGCCCATGAGACCGCTCCTGCGGGACGACCTTCTTCGCGCTTTTGTGAGGAAGCTCCGGATGGCAACAACGGTGATCACCTGTGCGCTCGTTGCATCCATGGACGCATCTTGGGTCTGAAGCGCAGTCGCTGTGGCAAGTCTGCCAGACGCATTTCCTGCACCGGAGCATGCCGCCGCGGTTCCGGAGGCCGCAGACCTCGCATTTTGCGGTGGGTGCTTTGACAATTTCCCAAAGGGGATGCGTGGTTGAGGGATTCAAAGGAGATGATGGGGTACGTGAGCGGGCAGGTGGCTGGGTATGGCCGGCGGGTTTCTTGGTGATAGACATCTGATGGAGGAAGTCTGGGTAGACCCGCTGAGGTTGAAGTGAATGAGGTTTGGGTTGAGGGCAGTTAGGTGGGCAAATCGTCTGTCATATAGGCCCGGGGTTTGGTAGAGACTGGAACGAGAGCTAGATAGTAGGCTTCCGTTTTCCAAGCATGAAGATGCTTCCTCCCGTATATTGATGCCAACTGCTCAGGAAGCGTTTCTGTCATAGACTAGAAGGTCAGAAAAGAGACGACGAGACGTAAGCCGAAGTACCAACAGGGGAGTAAGATGAATCTTCAGAGGTAGGGATTAACAAGCCTAAGCCCCAGAAGAGGCCGTCTTCCTACTTCCGGTGGTGGTAAGCTGATTGTACTGAAAGAGCAAAGATATAAAGGGAACACTCCATGGAGATGGAGATGGCCATAATCAATATCTTGTGAACCTCAGGAGGGAAGGGTTACTTGCTAGGTTGTGGACTTTCATGACAATTTTGATGAACATGGCATATTGCTGTGTTGCCCTGAAAGGATAGAATGGAACCTAAGGCAAGCAGGTGGAGAGGACAATGAAGCGAGTTAACCATCACTATGGTGGATATCAAACCTGGCGGCGAAGGGGATATTTGCTGAGTATTTTCCTTTATTACAATGGTATGATATATTCATGACTTTGGTTCTGGGCTCCTGCCCTGATATCCTACAACTAGATAGTACTATAGTAAGAGCTGTTTTGACGGAACTGGCAATGGAATTCATTATCATTGAGGTGGGTTTGTAGCCCTCAGGTATATGGCCTATGCCCCTCATATGTCAAAGAGGAAGCTCTCATGTTGCACGAGACGGAACAATACTGTCATGGCAGTATAGCTTTGACTGGATTTTATTCATTTATCTCTTTTCATAAACCACATCAGTCTAGTCAGGTATTCATCAAGATATTCATCAGGAGGCGTCATCCTGCGTGACCCCTGTTTTTGTGTTTCTAATATCTATTTGTGGGCTAAAGAGAATAGGTTAGCAGATGATCGGAGGGTGAAAGTTCATCAGGTTACTTACGAATTCCCTCCTCAGGCTGAGGCTCAATGCCAACAACCTCGGCGGCAGACTTGCCCTCTTGGGCAGTCTTGTCATCCTTCATAAAGGGGAAGGCGAGAACCTCCTTGATACTGTAGTTATCCGTGAGGAACATCACCAGACGGTCAATGCCCATACCCCAGCCACCAGTAGGAGGCAGACCGTACTCCAAGCTGGTACAGAAGTTCTCATCGATAAGCTGGGCCTCGTCATCACCCTGGTCCTTCTGGCGGGCCTGCTCCTCGAAGCGGAGACGCTGGTCGAAGGGGTCGTTCAACTCGGTGTAGGCATTGACAATCTCCTTCTTGCAGACGAAGGCCTCGAAACGCTCGCAGAGACCGACGTCCTTGCGGTGGTACTTGGCCAGAGGGGACATCATTTGCGGGTGGCCGGTGATAAAGGTAGGGTTGACGCAGGTCTCTTCGATGAATTCGCCGACCAGCTTGTCGAGCATACGGGCGTTGGTGAGAGGGGGAGAGCATTCAACGCCGGTCTTCTTAAGAATCTTCTTAAGGAACTCGCCGGTTTCGGCAGTGTGCAGCTGGTCTCCCGGAGGGAACTTTTCGCCAGTGGCTTCCTCGAGGGCGGGGATCATCTCCACGCGCCTCCAGGGAGCCTTCCAGTTGACCTTGTACTCCTCACCATTCTGTGTGTGGAACGTGGTCTCGTAGCCGCCGGTGATGTGCTTGACGAGACCGGAAACAAGCTCCTCGGTCAAGTTCATGACGTCGTAAACATCAGCATAGGCCCAGTAGAACTCGCAGGTCGTGAATTCGGGGTTGTGGGTAAGGTCAATGCCCTCGTTTCTGAACTGACGGCCAAGTTCGTAGACACGCTCGAGGCCACCGACAATGAGCATCTTGAGGTATAATTCGGGAGCAACACGCATGAACAGGTTCATGTCGAGCTCGTTGTGGTGAGTAACGAAAGGCTTCGCTGTCGCACCACCAGCGATCGCGTTCATCATTGGTGTTTCGACTTCGACGAAGTCGCGGTTGTCGAAGAAGTTGCGGATATATGTGACGATCTTGGAGCGGGTAACGAAAACATTGCGAGACCTGTCGTTCATGATCAAGTCAAGGTAGCGCTGGCGGTAACGCTGCTCCTTATCCTGGAAACCGTAGTGCTCGGAGGGGATGGCGTGAAGGCAGGGAGCGAGGAGGACCACCTCGGTTGCGAAGATGGACAGCTCACCGTCCGGACGGTTCTTGGGGTTACTGCGGCCGGGGAAGCCGACAATACCGATAACATCACCTCTGCGGAGGTGCTCGTGCTGATCCTCAAAGGAAACATCGCCAGTAGTGTTCTGAGCTTGGCACACAACCTGCACCTTCACACCCTCAGCGCGAATGTCGTAAAAGATCAACTTGGCACCGGACGAACGCTTGGTGAAAATTCTACCGGCAATTCGGACCGTGGTTTCGGGCTTCTGTTCGCCCTTCTCGAGGCTCTCGTATTCCTTGAGGAACTTACGGAGGTCATCAGTGACCTGGAACTTGTGGGGGTAGGGGTCGGGTTGCTTGGTCTCTCGGAGCTTGTTGATTCTCTTGCTGCGGATTTCAAAGTATTGCTAAAGAAAATAAATTCATTAATATTCCACGCACTATGTTGGTGGGGACAATTCCGCACTCACGTTGGGCGTCAGATTGGCCTCCTCCTCTTCGGCGGAAACCTTCTTCTGCGCAGGCTTGGGAGGGGCAGCAGCCTGCTTCTCCTGCTTCTTAGCTTCTCTCTCACGCATCTTCTGGCGCTTCTTCAATTCGGTCTTGGAGACCCGCTCGCCAGTGACCTCATCAAGCAAAAGGTTGGCCATGGAAGCCTCAGCTTCCTTAACTGCGTTGGAATCGGCCATGGTGGGAAAAGTTAAACGGTCCGACGTTCTTTCGACTCACTCCGAAGGGGTAAGAAAAAGAGTGGTGCAAGGGGCGCCGGGGATAAGACTCAAGATGTGGGAGTCGAGGAGGAGAAAACGTGCCAAAGATTTTTGGGCGGGAGTCACTGCGGGATTGACTCTGATTGGGTCCTTCAAACTACGTCCTTGCGAGATCGTTTGGGCCGTTACAACTCTGCATTCTACCATTACCACAATTCTTAGTTTAACTACATCCTGAAACGTCTTTCAAACGGTACTTTCAATCCATGCGAATCCAAGATCGTACGTTTCCAGCAGCCAAAACGCCTGTGACCACAAGCATATTGTGAGTAGGGCTTAGGGCATGGGCTCAAGGCGGGGTACTGCCGATTAGTGAACCCCGCGTCAAGGACAACACTCAACTTTGGATGTATTCTCGAAGAAGAAACAAAGGGACAATAAGAGGGTCCGTTGGTGATATCTTCAGTACGCATCGGGTGGCTGTGACTTGATTTCGACCCCAAAGCCGGCAGGTTCGTCCTGGTCCTGGGTTGGGTTCTCTGCCTGTAACCACTCCTGAGCTTTCATGACCTTCTCTTTCTGCTTCTCGAGATACTGTCGGCGCCGCTGCCGATCAACGTCTTCGGACATGAGTTCGTTACATCTCTCAACCGCTGGTCGCAGAAAAGTCAGTTCCTCCGCCGTCAGACAGTGACAGGGCACATACCATTGTCATTGCGAATACCCAGTCCTTGTTCGAGTGCTTCGATAAGATTTTCGCGGCACTTGAAGAAGAGCTTTGTATGGACACTTTGGCATACGGCATCGACAAACCTTGAACTAGCGACTTCGTAATACCCTCGGGAGCTCTAAAGATTGTCAGCAGCTGGGTACTTAACCTATTGCTCAGTTGTCTTACAGCCATCATCTTCACTTCCAGGGCATACTGGTCCGGGCCTAACTCGTTGATCCCAAGTTTTTTCTTCTCGTTCTCCCGGCGTGCGTCTCCTTTGGGGTACTTTTCACCCATATAATGCTCTGCCCGGGCGTCAAGGCGACGTGATTGAAGGTGTTGGCGAGCCTCATCTGTTGCCTTTTCGAGGTTTTCAGCAGCCATTGTGAAAGGCCTGTGATACTCGATATTATAGATCTCCTCGACGTGGGCAACGTGCTCAATCTGAAGTTTCTTCAGATAGCTCTTGATGATTTTCTCCAACTCTCTGTAAAGTCCTGTTTGAGAATACTGCATGAAAACCTGGCTTAGCTCGTGCAAAAGCGTCTCTTTGACGAGCTTATGGCTCGTTTCTATGAATACTACCATCGGATCTCGCCAGTGGGCGACGCTCATCTGGTTCATGCAGTCGATGGCCTTCGGGTTGATCTGCTGCGGAATACCAGCAGTTGCTGATTCCCTGTTGATATCTCTGATTTCTCCCCACGTGAACTCCTTAACGGCCCGTGCGAACCTATCAAATTGCCGATACGTGTAGGTCGACGGTTTCTTGGACCTGTTCCCTTGACCAGCGGACGCAATATCACCGGAATCCGCAGGCGTTTTACGCTTCTTAGAAGGGCTTTGAATCACTTCTAATTCCGAATCATCATTCATACCAAGGGAAACGGACTCTTTTTCTGAATCCGTCAGTAACTTCACTGCGGGACGCGTTTTTCGGAGTGCTTCCTTGAAATCCTCTGCGATGGTGACCCAGAGCTTCTGCAGGGGATACTCTCGGGAACCTCCATCAATTTGGCAGCGGATCCGATCTTTGAGCGTATGGAGCTTTCCGCACAAGATGTACGGGACATTGGCCGAAGGCGGCGCTGGAAGAGTGGAGAGTTCTGCATCAATACGTGCAGCCTTCTCGTTGATCTTCTCAATGATCATGGGCAGGCATCCTTGGATTTGTTGGAAGAGAAGATGTGACAGTTTAGACTGCAAATTTCGGGTCCCGAACCTTTCACGATATGGGGCTAATTCGGACACCCACGGAGGAGATTCGAAGAACTCATCCTCTTCCCGTCTCGCCACTGAATGTTCAACAGACGGGTCAGGGTTGTTTCGAACAACATAGTATCCGTGTCCGAGGGCAAACTTGTCCCCTTCGAGAATCTCATTCCATTGCTCATATGATTCACCGGCTTGGACACGATCGGGTTTTGTTAGAACTCCAAGCGCTCTATACTTTGCTCCACGAACGTCACGCATGATACGTGCTGCGCTAGAGTTCATAACATCGTCCGTCATAGTCATGGTAAGGAGAACGATGCAATTTTCCTGGCAAATGTATTCCTTTACCAGGTTCTCCACGAGATTGACTAGATAACGCTCTTCATCGAACTCGGCTTGATTTATGACGCCAGGTAGGTCGTAGAAAGACAGGCTGGGAAAGCTTGGAGCTGAGATATCTAGTCTCACAATGTTTGGCGAGAATTTGACCTGGTGCATCATGGGGTCCGTGTCGCTGTTTTGCCCGGGGATATAGTTCGCAGTTGGGCTTGAAGGGTTCAGAATAGCCAGTTGTGCCCATTTGATCACGTCCGCAATTTGTGCTCGATCAGTTATCGTGGTAAAAGCCTCATCCTCTGGCTCTTGCGGGTGCCAGGGACCCAGAGACTCTGACTTCTTGGGTTTGCTGATTTTCCGCGAGCTATCGAACATATATCTCCGGGAGAGGTATACACGGCAAGTCCAGGGCTGACCAGGGTCGCTTTCAGACAGGTTTATTTCCATCGGACAACGTGTACAGGTTCCGGCGCTCCTAGGGACTTTGATCTCACTCATACCTTCGATGAGGGAGCTCTTTCCAGTGCTCTGATCCCCAATGACACATATTTTGGGAAGGGTGATCTGCGAGTCTTCTATGCCAATATGACGCAGATCCTGGATCTTTCTGACCAAGGTGGTCATATTTTGGGTCAATATATCGATAGAATTTGAGGAGCTCGGTCCAGCTGTTGTTTCCATCATGGGCGTTGAGCCGTCAGCTGTAAAGAGCAGTGTTAGATCTAACATATACTGGGGTGTAAGGGATTACCTACCGGTCCTTGGCTGTTGTGGCTCAGGTTTTATTTCCGGCGTAGAACTTCTCTCTGACATAACCGTTCGTGACGGCATCCTAGAGAAATGCTGAGCGTAGAAAGAGCACTTTCCTTCTGAGGAGGGAGAATATGCTGGAGTGATAGTAAAATAAAAAAATCTTTTCAAGGTGGAGGAATGAGAAAGGGTGCTGAGGAGAAGAAGAGTGAAGGGGAAGATGGAGAAGAAAAGAAGGAAAGTTGAAAGGTTGAAGTGGATGGATGACCAGCTGAGGGAGTGTTACTTGGAAAGAGAGTGAAGTGAAAGAGGAAGACCCAGGCCATGGCAGGTCCAAAGTATTTTCTGTCCTGACACCTCAATCTGAGGGCATTTCCAAGTTGCTTTTGTTAGGTGTGAATATGAGAGTAGGGCCTAAGGACCAAGGTCCATCAGCCAGGAAAAGAATTAAAAACGCTCACTGTGGAGCCCCTTAAGCCTATCTGAACAGAATTAAGTCCAGATAATAATGCAATAAGTATCGACGGAAGTCAATCGTGATATCGACATGCTGTTGATGGTGTTTTGAAGGGCTGGTATAGATGTCGTTGACACCTGATGTTCAAGGTGTCGATAAGGTATTGTCATGCCCAAAGACGGCGAACTCGCGCCACAGCCTACAACCATCACGGATGACTGGTTCCACATCGTAGGGGAGGTCCAAAATTAGTACCAGTTTGGTCGAAGTAATCGTTCCTAGACTCGCTACGTAATGAAGAACTTGAAGAAGTTCGAGAGTGCTCTGGGAGTCTGGAGCTCCAGCTGGTGGGCCTTTGTCTGAGAGGTCAACTGACTGACGAGGGACCTGAAAGCTGCCCCCCTCAACACTAGATTTCTCTCTCCCCTGAATTATTATTTCTACCTGTACAACCTTAGTTTATATAGTCTCTCTTTACTTCCTACCATTACGCCTTCATTAGCTACTCTTTAATCCCCGTCAGGTCTCAATTAGCCCTCACCCCTGTTCTGTTGGCCGATTTCATACCCTGCCCCCTCCACAATGCTTCAGGTGCCCGTGCGGGAACGCACCAACGTGGCCTCCACCAAGGCCGTAATCCTGGTAGGCGTTGCTGAATACTTGCTGTCCAACAGGGGCTTTTCTTCTCGTTTGCATCGCTAACCACAAGCATAACTAGGTGGGCGGTCCCTCTAGAGGAACCCGATTCAGACCTTTGTCTCTGGACGTGCCAAAGGTCAGTTGTCATCCAGCTTGGAGCTCCCCCTATCGCAACTCTTCTGGCTGACTGCGGCACTGAATTGCAGCCTCTTTTTGAAGTCGCTGGCCATCCGATTATCCACCACTGCCTCAAGGCCCTCGCCAAAATCCCAGACATCCATGAAGTGATCCTCATCGGCTATTACGACGAATCCGTCTTCCGTGACTTCATCAAAGACTCCTCGAAGGAATTCCCGCAATTCCGCATTCAATACCTTCGGGAATACACAGCGCTGGGCACTGCTGGAGGCCTCTACCACTTCCGCGATGCTATTCTTAAGGGAAAGCCCGAGCGCATCTTCGTTCTCAACGCCGATGTCTGCTGCTCGTTCCCGCTTGGCGAAATGCTGAAGCTCTTTGAGGAGAAAGATGCGGAAGCGGTCATCCTGGGAACGCGGGTCCAAAACGACGCAGCTACAAACTTCGGGTGCATTGTGTCCGACTCCCATACCAAGCGCGTCCTGCACTATGTCGAGAAACCGGAGTCCCACATTTCCAATCTCATCAACTGCGGCGTCTACCTCTTCGCAACAGAATGTATCTTCCCCTCCATCCGGAGCACCATCAAGCGACGAACGACCCGCCCCCGTTTGCTATCATACCCTTCGTCAGACAACCTCGAGTCTTCCTTCGTCGCCAATGATGAGTCAGAACCGAGCGAAGTCCTGCGTCTAGAGCAAGATATCCTCTCTGACCTCGCCGACAGCAACCGTTTCTTCGTCCACGAAACGAAAGACTTCTGGCGCCAGATTAAGACCGCGGGCTCCGCTGTTCCGGCCAACGCTCTGTACCTGCAAAAGGCATTCCAGGCGCAATCAGACGAACTCGCTGCCCCGTCCGCTACGATCGTCCCTCCTGTCTATATTCACCCCTCCGCCACTGTCGACCCCACAGCGAAGCTCGGACCTAATGTCTCCATTGGTCCTCGTGTCATTGTGGGCGCAGGTGCGCGCATCAAGGACTCGATCGTCCTAGAAGATGCCGAGATCAAGCACGACGCTTGCGTCATGCATGCTATTATCGGCTGGAGCAGTCGCGTAGGCGCATGGGCTCGTGTGGAGGGAACACCGATCCCGATGGGAAGTCATTCCACGAGCATCATCAAAAACGGTGTGAAGGTGCAGAGCATAACCATCCTCGGGAAGGAGTGCGGTGTGGGCGACGAGGTGCGAGTCCAGAACTGTGTTTGCCTGCCGTATAAGGAGCTTAAGCGCGTAAGTCATGTCCGTGTAGCTGCACTGGTTGCCGAAAGCTAACAAGATAATAGGACGTTGCCAATGAGGTTATCATGTAAGACATTTAGCATATCTATCCCCTAAGCTAGCTACTATTAATACCGTTTCAATCATCATATAAGCATAGCATCGCATCATTCCGTAGGCCACTCGAAAATCCAAGTAGGTCCGCCCAGACCAAACACATCATAGCAACATGGAGCCGCATCGCGCCCATGAAGAATCATATACCGTAGAAAGCAACGTCGTAGCACATTAGACCAACGTTGATCCCATATCGAACAAAAGTACCGTAAACTACCACCCATACCATAAACCCCACCAACTTTACCTATAATTCAACGGGTCATAACTCGTCTGCTCATAGTAGTGTCCGTACCCATAAGCCGGATTGTTATAAACACTCGACCTCCCCCTTACGTGCCTCGGATGATCCGAATAACCCCCCAACGCCGGATCACTACTATAAGGCGGCGGCTGATACACCGGCCTACTCTCCCCAATATCCTCCTCGATCTCCGACCGCCCCCTGACATGCCCTCCATATTGACCTGCAACGAGCGGCGATCGATCATCCTCCGGATGCGGAAACGTCCCTGAAATCACGCTGCTATCCCTGACATGCTGGCTCTTATACTCCGCCAGATTATGCCCCTCTGCAGCCATGGGATCGTACTCGCCCAACCTGGTCTGGCGGCGGTATGCGATGATGTCAAGCGCAATAGCGGCAATGTGCGATGCCAAGCCGGCAATCGTGAATGCGAATAATGTCTTGTAGATGCGGCAGACGGCGATGCCGGTGGATGTGGCCCAGTAGGTTGCGTTGCAGGTTGTCATGATTGTATGGGAGACGGACCAGGCGAGGAGGACGAGGGAGACGAACCAGAGGATGAAGACGATGGAATTTGTGACTAGCGAAAGGCGTGGGGAGAGGCCGCAGCAGCAGTGGAGCGTTGTTGTGAAGGTTAGGTTTAGGAGGGAGAGGAGGGCGGAAATAATAAGCTATTGTAGATTATCAGTATCCTTTCCGAAAGCGTTGAGAGAGAGTTTGAAGCTTACCACGAGAAAGGCCCAGGGGAGTCTGTGGTTGGTGTTATGGAGGTTGTAGGCGAAGACGGAGAGGATGATGGCGACGATGAGGGAGGAGACGAAGGTGACGAAGCGGATGAGTTTGAAAGGTAAGGATGGGTATTCGGATGGCTTGACAGATTTGCTTCGACCCATGGTGTCGAAATGTGGATGGGTAGTTGACGAATCTTTGCTAGATGGATGTAAACAAAGTGAGCTGCAGGCCGATATGTCGACAGGAGTAACATATGACAGCAATCTGAAACTCCACAGAAATCTGTATCGGATCGTCCCTTGAACCAGCAAGGAGAGAGTATTGGAACCGTTAACGTTGGAATCGGACAAAAACAAAAGCAGAAACGACTTTAGGACCGGCCCCAGCCCCCAGCCATCCATCTATTTTTGAGCAGGAATGAAGTTATTTTGTGCGCTGCCATGGCAAATCCCCCCCGTCCATCATGTCCAGACTCCACCGGCCACGAATCCTCCGGTTGCTTGACGTCAGCTCAACCTCGTATCTCCTGCGCAGATGTTTTTCTTCCCCTCGAATGTTTTCATTCAGTCGTTGTTTGTCTTCAGGGGTCTAAGAAAGTGTCCATTGCTTTTCAGCGAATGCCTTGCTGACCTCAACCCGGCGTGATAGATGCATACAAGGTACCCATGCAATTAAGTAGCTGCCATGCATCCAACCCAAGACCGCGGCTCAGTCTGCTAGTTACCCCACAGAAGGTCCAGAACGTGCAGGCATCCTCCACCCAATTAATATACTGCTCGGTATGGCAACGAGAGAGCAGAGTGGTTGGGCGACATGATAGCCATTCTCACCAATTCCGCGTGATGGCACAAAACAGAATGCACCAGTCGCTTTGCGTTCCTCATCAAGAGGACACCGGAATCCCTTTCCAAATTCCTCGAGCGGGCCTCTTGATGCAGCGGTCTTTCTTCGCTCGCCATAGACGCTCTTGGTCCGGAAGGAAAGCTTTGCTGCCCTCTGTTGCTTGGGGAGGAAGGCTTTTTGACTGCCAAAGTGCATCACCAACGGGGAAAAGTTTACGATTTGGTGACAGAGGGCCTGCTGCTGGACTTGGTGGAGTAGTGAATAACCGGTGGCCTACATATACCTTGACCTAGAAACACACACAGGATGGCGAAGATTTGTTGGCAGGATCACTGCCTGATCCCTCTGGATGCCGCGGATGAAGGTGAGCGCAGCCGTGCAGGCATTACCAATCTCGCCATCCATTTCGATGGAAGTCTCGGTGAGCTCGTTCTTGGTTGAAAATCTGCTTCAGCTGAGACTCGCAAGTAATTGTCCCAAACACTTTGCGAAACGCGTTGTCCCTACCCATCCAGAGCCAAAGCTACTTTCAGGGATTCCTCGATTCCACTGAGTTGCTAAAATCGTGCAGGTTGCATTTTTCATATCATCTTCTCGTGGAGCATAGGATGTAAACACCAATATATGCGGCGACTACCCGTTTTGGATGAGTCTTCTCCAGTCAGCCCACTTGTACAGCGATTGTACACCCAGAGTATCCCGGCTATCGACTGTATCAAACCCTGGGTAATCGCCAGAAGACTCCACTGGCAGGTTATGTCTCCTGATGGAAAACACGCCATTCGCCACGAGAACTACAGAGATGCTGCTCGGCGACGATGCTTCGTCTATTCTACCTCACTTGGATATTGTGGTCAGAGTGGACCGTTCCGGTATGTCGATTCGTAGAGAGAGCCCTGTCACTCAGAGACGCTTCCGGAAAGCTGCCACTGTGCAACCACTTGCGTCCGATACTGACGACAGAAAGGGCCTCCGCGGCAAACTTGGACGACCACACGTCGATTGTTACTGCAGCCATGATTAAAAGGAACTAATCACGTCAATTGGCCGATTTTACTTCCGTGTATCAGACCCCAAAAGAACTGGGAGAATACGAAATCAGTTCACGGCGCAAGAACATGGCAATGTAACTAGTTGTCTACTTCGCACAAGTGAAAAGGCCGGGCTGGAAGTGGCCCTGAAGGGGTTTGGAGGCAATTTTTCGACTAATCAATACAACCAGTGATGAGAAACTACCGTTCAGAGCAGGGGGAATTGGAATTATGCCCGTGCTAGCCCAGATTACCACCATGATTATTCGCCGATTCTGGCTTTTCTGGCCTATCTCGATCAAAGACATTGTGCTAGGTTGGAACAATCAGGCGATTTCCAGAATCTGAAGTCATACCGCTAGGACAAAAGGGTCAACCCATGCCTAGAGCATGGAAATTAGGGTTGATACAGGTCGATACAGAACTACCCTGTTCAACCATTTTATTCGTCACCGGACTTTGCTCTCAGGGCGGGCACACCAGCGCGGAACTGAAGGAGGTCATCTCATCTGGAGCGGAGGCATAGTGTCGGGGGATGAAGGCTCCGAATGTCGACCTGTCGCTAGCGGAAGTGTGGTATTTCTGCAGCAGTCCGGCCTTGAAAGTGTCACTGTTCAATTAGTTGGCTAGTAAAAAGCTAGTATATGAAGATTTTGAACTCATGAACGAACATCATCACGAGATGTATATACCAACCAGCCTAATGACGATTAGCTAGCTGTGTGTAAGCCGAAACTGGATACTCTCAGACTGATTCTGTAACTGTTGCTGGGATGGATTGAAGCTGAGAGAGAACTTGGAAGCCGACCGCGTCAGTCCACCTGTTGCCTCCTCCCCTCATGAGCTCCGCACCGCGGAGAGCTCTACCTACTTCTACCACCACCTCCCAGCTTTTCAAATTCTCTCTCCTTCCCCATGACATCGTCCATTCAATAGTCAAACAAGGACGAAAATCGCCCACCCACCATCACCATGTCCACCTACGAAGGCAAGCAACTGCCCCCTCCCGTCCTCTCAACGTGCCCACTCAACAACTAACACCCCTCCCTCCTCCAGTCGAACACAACACCACTGACCCGTCTTCCGCGACAAACCCATCCACGCGCCGCCGCCGCCCCGACCTGTCTACCTTCTTTGCAACTCTCTCCGAGATCTCGCCCGACGAGTCACGCTCCCGCCGCCATGCCGTCCCCGTACCCCGCGACATCAGCGCCGCATTCTACTCCCTGGCGGAAGCGCTGAACATCATGCGGCGCGAGGGAGAAGGCGGTGCGCCACCAGACACAAACAGCGATCCAGCGGCCGCGAGTTTCGCAACACTCAACCCGGACGGTACGCCCATCCAAGTCCACGGGGAGGACCTGCTTGCGCAGATGATTCAGACATTGCTGCGGGATGCGGAGGCGCCGCCGACGGAGGTGGAGGGGGTCAATGAGGAGTTTTGCGATGGTATTTTATTCTTTCCCTTTTCCCCTTGTTGTTTTACTTATCTCCGCCCTTCGGCGCACTGTAGCTCTTATCTGTACACAATATGGGAAACTAACGAAGCGAAATGAATGAACCAGCCCTCGAACGTGTGCCCCGCTCCGCCCTGAATCCATCCCAGTCTTGTCCTATTTGCAGCAACCCTTTCCTAGATGACCAGTACCCGCTCGTTGTGCGGCTCCCGTGTCACCCGACACATCTGTTTGACTTGGAGTGTGTGCGGCCGTGGTTGCGGCTGCGGGGAACTTGTCCGCTTGATCGGACGGATTTTGCGAAGCTGGAGAGGGAGAAGGCTGAGAAGATGAAGAAGATCGCTGAGGAGGATGACGAGGAAGAGTGGGATGGGATGTATGGTTAATTGGATGATTGAGACTGCGTGAGGGTGTTTAGGGCGCGTTTCAAGGAAGGAGCTGTAGAGGGAGATCGGTTAGGAGGATAGGAGTTAACGTGTATATTGGTAAAGGAAGGGCTGCATTGCATCATGGATGTGAAATATGCTGCATTTACGCTTCGTATGTTTGATGTGATATGTACGAATCAACTATGCTATCTTACCTACTCGATCAGTCCAGTTCAGAGATCTGGCTTTCTCTTTCCCGCGGCCGAAGAGCCAGTTTGCCAGTCTTGTCAATCACGGCTTCGAGGCCTCGCTGCTCCAGCATTCCACCGTCATCCCTGACCTCCCGCGCTTCCAGCTCTTCGATAAGCTTCTGATTCTCTCGGTTGCCCTCTAACAGGAACTTCAGACACATCACGGCATGTTCCTTGATGTACGGATTATGCGCGTCGAAATTCGTGCAAGACAGGATTGTCTCAACCCCGCCGTGTTTCCGGATCTGGTCCTGAACTTCAGGGCACTTCCACACGAGCGACGAAAGAACAAGGACAACAAGTTTCTTGAGGTTGCGCCACTCAAATTCAGACGGGTCCTCGGTGATGGGGGGCGACTCGGCTCTAGATGCGGTGCCGCCGTCTGTCGGGTCTGGATCACTGGGATCGTAAGGCCGCTCGACGGCGATGGGGCCGGGGCTTGAGCTCTGCGGTTGGTGGTCGCGGGAAGGGCTGTTGCGGTCGATATTTAACTGACTGAGCTGGCCCTTTGGGATGCTTGCTTCGAGCTCCTTGATTAGGGTGACGAGGTCGTAGACGATCTCCCACTTGACGAGGAGGTTCTTCCAGTCATTGTTTTCGGTAAGAACGGCGAAGAATTCCAGGAACTGATAGACACCCTCGTAGACGCGTTCCATGTCCCAGAGGTTGAGCGGAAAGTCTTCCGGCAGGGCTCGACCGGCGCGGATCTGGCCTTGGAGGTAGATAAGAGCGCAGGTTTCTGGGATGATGTTGCCACGGAATATGGTAAATATGTAGCGGACAGTGAGAACGTCGACTCGTGAAAGCGGCGCCGGGTTCTTCGTTGTGTTGGCCTGGCCTGAACCTGTAACCGACGCCGGAGAGTATTTGGCTCGGAAGATATGTGTGAGAATCTTCACAACAACAGCCTGTGCCGGAGAGATGATGTCCTTGGGTTGGCCAAAGTCTGAGTATGCGTGGGACATCAGTCCGTTCTTGAGCACCGCATCCATGATCTGTACCATCATCTTGAAGTAGAGCTCATCGTCGGGAAGGTCCCACGCAGCAATGAAGATCAAAAGCTCACGCAGCAGATTTCGTCCGGTCTCCTGTGTCAGGAGAATATGGCATCTGAGAGCTTGCATATTCCGCGAGCCGGTCCTTTCGCCGCCCTTGAGCCCGAAGCTGTCGACAATGCCGGCTTGGATGATCATTGGAAGAGCCTCGATTTCCGCAGGCCCCAACACAAGGGGTATATCAGTCAACAGACCCCGCTGCTGATCGCCTGGACGTCCGCGATAGTCGTCGTCGTCTTCATCATCCTCTTCTTCCTCTTCATCCATGCTCCCGTCAGCAACAGCCTCCAAGCTCCGTGAATCGTCGTCACCAACGGTGCCTGCGTCGCCTGTGTCATAATCATGATCGCCTCCGTCCCCCATCTGCGAAGACTCCTGTAGCCGGGCCATCAGCTCATCTTTGGCTTCCTGAAGGGTCTCCGCCGCAGACCGAGCCGATCTAGGCATGCTGATATCTTCTTCCGCGATCGGAGCATCGCCAGCAGCTACTACACCGTATTCGTTGAGATCCGGGAGGTCCGACCAGCATATACGGGGAAACCCTGCAGTCGCGCTGCGGTCAATCGTAAGAATTGCCTTCTTTCGAGGAGGTTCATCATCGGGAATGTGGGGTGGAAGGTCCTTTGCTCTATCTTGAAGATCCGACCATCCATCTACCTTAGCGCCCAAGATAGCAGTAAGGGCAGCTCGGATTTCTTTGACCTGATCCGGGTCTTTTCCCATCTCCTGGATCGCCGTCAAATCGCGCCCGAGCAGCTTTTCCATGTGATCTTTGATGTTTGCGAGTAACAACATAGCTGCTTCTTCTTTTATGGTTGCCGGCTCTCGGGGAAAGTTGGAAATAGTCTCCAACAATAGATCCTCGGCCGTCTGGTCGTACAGTGCCCGGATCGGAGGATTGACGATTCTCTCACCGGTTTTCACAACTGGTGCGAGCCCTTCTGGGACGCTGATCGCCTGGTCGAGAGGCTCCTTGGGCTGTATGATGTTGGAGTCTCCGGTAGAATGGTATCCGAAAAGATCCAACCAAAGAACCATCTTGCGTTGCTCGTTATGCATAATGAAATTATGCAAAAACTGGAGGCACGTAATCAGGAGCCGCTTGTAGAGGTTGACCACTTTCTGCCAACGCTCCTCGTTCCTAGCATTCGTTTCCCCGTCAAAGCCCCGCGCTGTGACCCTGACACAAGTATCCACCAGTGCGAGCACTCTCTGATCAAATCCTTTCTCCGCTGCCATATTCTGCGCTTTCTTTGTAGTCGCCAGAAGATTCCGCGCGATAGTGCAGAGGTCATTGAGACGTTCAATATCTTTGACCAGGGAGAAGTAATTGTAGGCGATCAGATTCGAAGACGAGTGTTCATAGCTTGCGGCCGGCGGACTTTTCCAGATGAACGATTGTGACTCCAACACAGGAATTGCTTTAGTAAATACATCCGTGAGACCTTGCCAAATGTCCGGGGACAAGCCCAAGCCGTGTCTATCGGAGAAGAGTGTTAGCCTGTTGAAAAGCGACTTGATATAACTATTGCCAAGGCGTACCTAACGTCGCTTTCCTGGTGAGTTTTGTACAAAATCTGTTTTCCGGCAGAAAGCATATGATCCAAGCGCTTGTCATCGATCATCCCCCGAGTCTCATAGTGGCTCAGTGTTCCCATGAGAATGACCTTCAACATGAGCTCCGCGGGGGTGCACTTAGGCTTCATTTCCGTTGGAGCCCGTTCCGCCATCTTGACGGTGTCTGCAAGGCTGGGAGCTCACAGGGCTCACTCGATTTTGAAAAATATCTCTAACGTCGAAGCTTCGCCGCAATCTATAAAAAAGAGTGAGGGGGGTTTTGGCGGTACAAAAGAAGTAATAATGCAGAGTTGAAGAGGTAAATTTTCTCGGGCGGTCCGCCCCAGTTCCCTTTCCAAGTCTCGTGACTTTTGAAATAACACAAGTTAAGTAGTATATCCAAGTCTAATGATGTTCCAGAGATCTTTTCACATTTCATCTTATTGTTAAATAGTAGGTATCTGACATCATGCAGCGTAGCGCCGTCTCTGTCTAGAAGAAGTCCCGAAAACTTGGCGAAGATTATCCCAAAAACCGAGGTCGTAGATGTTGTCGATTTCCGCCATGCTTCGGACTTGAATAAACCTTTGATCAATGGCTGCTTCCGGGTCGCAGGGTTGGCGGATCTCACTTGAGCCTGCTAAGAGTCGATGGCCTACTTTTGGCGGCTCTCCGTCGTCCGTGAAAACAATGACTTGATCACTGCAGCGAGGCCAAGAACTCGCCGCTTCAGTAGAATCCAGAGAGACATTCCTCCTAACTTCACCTATCAACCTGAACACGTTGCCATCGGCCACATCGTCTTTCCAATCAGACCACTTGGCACTCTCATTAGTTGTCATGCCTGCCCAGATGAGATAGGTGTGATATACAAAAAAGGCGAAAGCCAACGGAGCCGTCATGAACATTAACAGCGAAACCGCTCCAATGCTGGTATCAGATGCTACTACCGCTGTAAATATATTGAAAAATGTCGTCCAACTCTGTTTCTTTATGCGGACAGGGTGGGTCCGAGGTATAAGATTGTCCAGTGTTTGGGATAAGAGAGAGTAACCGAGGTAGGAGCCGTATGCCAGCATCACGCTCAAGGTTAACAACAGATATAGGAAATAGCGGTAGTTGTTGAGGCCGACGCAATTGGTAAGCCAGATGCAATGGTGGTCATGTCGAGAGACGCAGCCTTTGCAGTAGCTGCAGTGTTTACTTCTCGCCGGTTTGAGAAAGTCACACGTCGTGCAGCGGTGTCCAGGGTGGAATATGACTTTGTCATAAGGATAGCGGCGCATCTCCTGCGCATGATTTTGTGGAGTGATAAACGACTTGGTGACAACACTCGCATATAGAAAGTAGTATGGAAGACTGATAGCACCCGGAATGCAAATTCGGTGTACCATAGAGACTCTTGGCCAAGCGCTTGGAATAAATATCAGTTCGCCCGTGGCTAGCAGCGCGATGAAGAATATCTATAGAAAGTGAGTACGATGCAACAGACAGGTCACGCATACGACTGACGAGCACAAGCGGATGGTTCTCGTAGAGTATATATCTACCAGCTCGACTCCAAATGTTCAAGACCCGTCCTCCAAACAGACGAGAATCGAGGTACGATACTCCATTAGGAATGTGTACCCAGATGGTTCTATGAAGCAGGCCAATTGGAGTTTTTCTGTGTTTGTCAGTTATAGGCCATGAAAATTGAAGGGCCAGTAAAACGTACCGAAGGACCGGTAGTCTCCCAAAAAGAGCGACAAATACGAAAGCAGAGAGTCCCAGGACCACGAGCGCGATGGTCCGTAGAGCACCCATAGCTTGATACCCTGGGTATCCCTTTCACTTTGTATCTACGCGAAAGCCCTGTACAATAAGACCAAGCATTTCTGTCCCTATTTCCGGTGGATGGGTGATAAGAAATGGCTCGGTCTGAGGGCTTTTGAGATTGTTATAGAAGGCAAAGTGTCAACACTGAAGCGAAGCCTCATGCTGAATCTCCGCTAGTTGACAGACACGTGATGAAATATATTCTTGGTTGGCTAGGGAGCAGGAGACAGCCAGTTTCCCCGCCAGAGTCTTACATGTATCAACGCAAGAAATCTACATTATCGGGATCGTTCTCAACGCAGGGAGGACAGTAGAAAGGTCTAATTCGACTTCAACTCGCATATTATTGAAGCGCGACATACGGCGACGCGTGAGCACGTGACATTGAAACGGGAGACGCTCTATCACGAACAGGCACAAAAGGGAAATTGCATCCTTGTACCAGGCGAAAGTTATCCATATGACCATGTAAAATGGCATCAGAGATAGAACCAACGGGCGGACGCGGTGGTGAGGAGAGTAGACGTGGCGGTCTTTTCCAGGGAATGTCATTTTGGCTCTCCCATAACGTCCCCCAAAGAAGCAGATTTAAAGAGCTCATCCAGGTACTTGCTTGATCTCCACATTCCCATGCAACACTAACACGAACATAAGAAAAATGGAGGCAATGTGAGACTATGTGAGAAGGACGCGGACGTTCAACTGGTGGACCACAAGAGAAAGGACCTCCCGTCCAATGTGTAAGGACCTGTCGGTTTACTGACTAGATCGCTGTTGCTGACTATAATAAGGCACTCATACCAGTTCATCGAGAAGTCGATACAGAAAGGGAAACTTGAAGACCTTAAAGACTACATTGCCGGGCCCTCTGCTCCGCGGCCTGTAGGCGCTACCAATATTCAACCCAGAGCCCACAGGAGAGCCTACACAATAGAGGATGACCAAATTCTTTGGGACTATATGCAACCGTACGAACGTGATCCTTCCGCCCGTATTCAGGGCAACAGAATTTATCAAGAACTAGCAGCGAAGGTATCAATATTCCCACACAACACTGAACCAAAACCACAGCTCACTGATCTTCCTTAGTATCCTCAGCATACGTATCAATCGTGGCGCGATAGATATCTGAAGAGACTGCGAGGGCGCACACGTCCCGGTGGCATGGCTGAATCAACAAGTGCTAGAAATGGTGATGAACAGGCCAGCAGGGAGCTCACGTCTGCTGCAGGAACGGCAGGCCCGGCCGTGGTAATAGTCCAAAAGAAGCTACCTGCACAGGCCCCGACGCCCCAAGACAGGAAGAGGAAACGAAGCCCAGTATCACCAGCTCCAGATACACTCGCCTCCAACGACACGTCTCGTATACAGCAGGAAAGGGCAACTGCACCGCACACAGAAGCACCATTATCCCCTCACACATTTATCCACAGAAGGGATGCCTCGCACCATGGAAGTCTTGCGAGTCCCAAGAAAGCGAGAACCGCGGCGGGACCAGCCAAACCAAACATAGAAAAGGCTATGTCTAGAAGACCAGTTGAAGGGTCGTCACCAGTTCCACCCGAGGTTTTAACTCAGACGGCAGAAGACGCCTCTCAGCGCGAACTGCCTTGGACCCCTAAGAGAGCAAGGACCACGGCACAACAACCGTCTCATACACAGCAGGGAAGGGCGATACATCAAGATCAAGAGGTACCAATACCTCCCGACTCTCTAATCCAAAAAGGCCCTTCACATCATGAAATAACCCGGAGCCCCAAGAGGACGCAGACCGAGACGGAACCTACGGCCCCAACCCCAGGAAAAACCGCGCCTGAGGGACCATCCGAAGAAGCCGACGCAGGCCTCAACGACCTCCTGGAGCTACCCTTCTTCCCAGGAAGCCCAGAACCAGAAGAAGCGACCCCGGATAAAGACATCGATGCATGGATAGACGAGCACCTTGATGCAGGAATGGGCACTCTAGAACAAATCATTGAAGCACTACGCTGCACCAGTATGGACCCGGAATTGGCCGAGGAGGTTCTCAAGTCATTAGTTGCAGGGAAGGGTATACCGGCTGATATGCGCGGAGTATGGACGGCCCAGGATGACAGGTGTGTGGAGGCGCAAGATACTCGGGATATCCAGCGGGTGTTGGAGAAGCATGGTTCAGACCTCTTCAATTATCGATGGGAATATCTTAACATGGCGAGAGCTGAAGGACTTGAGGGCCCGCCGGCGATCGAAGCGTAGCAATGAATATCTAATGAGGAAGGCAATAAGTACAACACCACTGTAACTGTCAAAGGAAAGAAAGATGGCCCGGCATATAACATTCAGAAACGACACCTAAGCGAAAAAAGGAACTGAACAGCCTGTCAAGTGAGCTTCGCGATCCTCACCCTAAGCGCATGTACTATTCATTCCGCCCCTGACCTCGTCAACGACTGGTTTGGAGATATGAATGCGACTAGTGTAATATCCCTAGCCACTTTAACCAAGGAACCTATCATACAGCCCGAAGAATAGCAAAAATGATCCCATAGATAACTCCAATCTCACCCATATATGCGATCGGTGTTGGACCGTGTGGAGAGGGAGACCGGCACCGAATTAGATGGTTATTCTGAAAGGCAATGTCCGAATGTGTGGTCACGAATCCTTGAAGACCCTGGTAGACATTAGAGGATGATTGGCTTGGCGAGTCAGACGCGGGAAGACTTACAGATGTTGTTCGTAGAATTTGAGCATCTTACTGGAGGTTAACGGATGCCAACAGACCCGTTGGGGGGG